>JAPTGZ010005025.1:0-10493 GCA_029814645.1 Fowleria isostigma
ATTGTTGTGATTTCTATAATTCTTTTGTTTTTCTTCCTGTTGTTTGTGATGTGCAAATAAATAAATACAATGTACATCATCATGGTAAAAACTGAAATGAATAATCATGAGTATATTTATCCTTGTAAAAATAAAAAAACGGCCCTTAAAAATGCTTGAATTTGACCTTGAAACATGTATCATGAGTATATTTATCCTTGTAAAAATAAAAAAACGGCCCTTAAAAGTGCTTGAATTTGACCTTGAAACATGTATCTGAACCCTGTCTGTAGACTCTAACCATGGTTGTTCCTGTGTCCTGCAGCCCTCCCTGTGAACTCCTTACCCAGGTATCCTCTGAGCTCCCTGCTACCAGGCTTCCAGTGCATCCGACACGATGAACACATCTCCTACGGCAACCTGGGAGACTCCGTACCCCCGTTTGGATTGTCCTTCTCCTCTGGTAACCCCTCTATTACAGCCTGTTTTCCTCATCACATAATAATAATAATGATAATGATAAAATGACACCCAATGACACTGTACAACAAAAATAAAAGACAATGCATAGAATACAAGATGAGTAAAACTGAATAGATAAAAGAGCAATTTCAATACGTAAAACTTAAGAGATGCAGTACAGGATAAGATGGAGAGCAATATTTACGGTGGGAAAGCTATTCTGAAAAGTGATGGTTTTTTTTAAATTTATATTTTATTTTTTCATTTTTCAAAATTTTCAAGACATTTAGCACATGGTATCAGATGATCCTGAGATCACCCTGTATATTTTCACATTTTTCCATTGATTTTTGTCGTCTTGTGTTGTATGTAAAGCTGATGAATGTTCGAATTTCCTTTGGGATTAATAAAGGATCTATCGATTGATCTATCGATCTTTCTATCTATTCTATCATTTTATCGTTCTATCTATTGTTTTATCGTTCTATCTATTGTTTTATCGTTCTATCAATCTATCGTTCTGTCTATCATTTTGTTTTATTGTTTTATCTATCTGTCTATCTATCTATCTATCTTTTTATTTTATCTATTTGATCATTTTATCATTCTATCTATTTTATTGTTTTATTATTCTATTGTTCTATCGTTCTATCTGTTGATCTGTCTATTTATTGTTTTATCGTTCTATTTTATCGTTCTATCTGTTTTATTGTTCTATTGAATTTATCATTTTATCGTTCTATTGTTTTATCGTTCTATCTATCAATCTGTCTTGTTATCATTCTTTCTACTGTTTTATTGTTCTATCTATCTATTTTATCTATAATTTTATTGTTTTATTCTACCTATTCTATCTAGCTATTGATCTGTCTATTTATTATTTTATCATTCTATCTCTTTATCGTTCTATTGTTTTATTATTCTATCTATAGATCTGTCTATTGTTTTATCATTCTATCGTTTTATTGTTCTATCAATCTATTGTTTTATCTTTCTTTCTTTCTTTCTTTCTTTCTTTCTTTCTTTCTTTACATGTTGCTTGTTGTAGTCTTATAATATCACTAAGTCTCTCCATGTAAAGGTGATTTTTGAGTCTGTATGATTGACAGCAGATCTCTGGACTGTTTTCATGTGTTCATCTGACCCACACATCCATGTTCTCCTTTGTGTCTTCAGCCACCGACCTGCAGAACATCCTGGCTGTTGCAAATGAAGAAGGCATCGTTAGAATCTACAACACGGAGAGTCGTGAAAACGTGCTTCTTAAAGGTAAACACGTGTACATTGTTCTGTTTTGTCGTCATTAAACCTCCTGGTGGAGTGTCAGTGGGTGACGGTGTCTGACCTTCTGCAGAGTGGCTGGCTCATGAGAACGCCGTGTTTGACATCGCCTGGGTTCCAGGAGAACCTCAGATGGTATGTACCTTTGGATCTTTAGTTTTTATGACATTTGTCCAGTTTGTTGCATTTCTCTCTGAGATTGGTTTTTAACGTACCATATTTTTCGGAGTATAAGTTGCATTAGTCAAAAACTGAATCCTGAAGCAGAAAAAACATATAAGCCGCATTTTTTGGGAAATTTATTTTACAAAATCCGAGACCAAGAGCAGGCATTTCATCTGTAAAGGCATGTTATAATAGCAACAGGTTGAATCGGTGTACGGTATGTTAACGTAACACATTAACAGTTATTCAGATACATTATAGCATAAAGAACAGAACAGGGAGGATGAATAGGAGGAATAAAAATAACAAAACTGTGATTCCGAAAAGCAAGATACTGGTAGTTTTCACAGGCCTAGAGCGCCCCCTTGCAGCAGTAGGTAATGCTTACTCCTTGGTCATGTCGGTCAGTGTGAAATAACGTTTAAGAACATGGGAAATGATATATTTTAATATATACAAGTCACACCTGAGTGTAAGTCGCAGGACCAATCAAACTATGTAAAAAAAAAAAAAAAAGTGTGACATAATTCGGAAAATACGGTAATTAAAATATTTGTGGTAGAATTATCCAATTGTATCTTAATTATACATTATGTTATGACAGAACATTAAAATATGGAAACATGTTGGTTTGTTTGTTAATGACACTAAATTCCATGCATTTTCTCACACTTCACACATAGTACTAAGTTCTGTGAAGTCTGTACATACATGTTGCTTCATGCTCAAACATGCAGTCGACAAAGTGCATAGAAAATGCTCTCACTATCCGTTTTTCTCATGCCTTAACCCTTTAACTGCCCCACCAAGAAAAACTGGATGAAAAATGTTTTTGTTTGCATTTCTTATTCCCTTGAGTGAGTAATTTCAGATTTTTTTGTTTGTTTTTTTTTTACCATACTTACTGATATCAACTAGGAAACTGTCAAAAATTGCCTCCCAAGTCAATTCTTTCAACATATTCATGATGTACTACCACGAAATGTTTAATATTTGCAGCAATAGATGAACAGAGGTTTTGATTTTATAACAAATAATCCATTTTTTCATATTGGCTTAATTTTTCTACTCTTACCATAACGACACAAATCAACCATTTGTTGAACATGTTTTTAAAAAAGTATTACATATCTAATTTAAGTTTTTTTGTGGTATCAAATGATGTAATTATGTTCAGGAAGGCCTCTTATAGTATGATATGCCAAAAAAGTATTCCTATTTTTCATATTTTCAACAAAAACACTCAAAATGTCTTTTTTATCTTTGCTGGTTCAATTAGGTTCAGAAAAGTTTGGTACTCCACTTATTGAAATATAGTGACTGAAAATGTGATAAACCATATAGTTGAGCAAGTAGTTAAAGGGTTAAAAGAAATAAAAACAGGAAAATAATCCAGACTGTCATATTTAATGCATGACAATGTTAATATTTTGCCCTGACAAGTATATTTCAGCTGTTATTTTGCTTATACCTGTACTTGTTCATAATTTATTTTGATATAAAAGATGTTCTTTTCTTTTTTTGACAGACAGATGAATTTTTTTATTTTTATAATTATTTATTTATTTATTTTTATTTTTTTTTACCTTTTCATGATTTGGCTCCAACCTGTGGTCTTCCTCAGAAGGGTCAGTGTCTTTGTCAGCTGTTTTATCCAGGGGACAGTTACGCCCCCTGCTGTCTGGTATCCTGTGGAGGACAGACTCCCAGCTGTGGGATACGGTGTCAAACCCCTCACCCCCGTTCATGCTCCTCAGGTCCGTCTCCTGGTCTGTATGACCTCCTTAATCCAGCCGTGGTATTTGTTGCTTTCTGAGCCGATGACTTTGGCTTCCTGGATAAAACAGCTGATAAGACACGTCCCAGTGACATCCAGTGACTCTGCTGAGGAAGGATACAGGTGCATGTACAAAAAAAAAAAAATCAACTTATTTTATCTGTGAGACAAAAAAAAATTCTTATTTTCAGTAGACAGCATGAACTCCCATCGGACCATTTTCTTTTGATGTGTATTAGAATTATACAGCTGAAGAATACATAAACACCTAAGTATTATATAATTATATGTCAATATGTCATAATCATGATTTATATGTTTTGCCGTTGGACTGCATTATGATACAGTCATGGTTTCTGTGTTTCACTGATTTGTTATAAGAATATTGTAAGGATGCATGATATTGGGAAAAAACTTATATTGCCATTTTTTTTTTTAACCTTGCAATATATATATAGTGCAATGTTTTTTGTTTTTGATGACTTTCTTCTTTGTTTTGGTGATTTTCTTTGTTTTTGGTGATTTTCTTCTTTGTTTTTGATGATTTTCTTTGTTTTCGATGATTATCTTTGTTCAGTGATTTCTTTGTTTTCGGTGATTTTCGTGTTTGTTTTCGGTGATTTTCTTCATTTTCAGTGATTTTCTGCTTTGTTTTTGGTGATTTTCTTTGGTTTTGGTGATTTTCTTTGTTTTCGGTGATTTCTTTGTTTTCGGTGATTTTCGTCTTTATTTTTGGTGATTTTCTTCATTTTCAGTGATTTTCTTTGGTTGGTGATTTTCTTTGTTTTCGGTGATTTTCATGTTTGTTTTCGGTGATTTTTTTCATTTTCAGTGATTTTCTGCTTTGTTTTTGGTGATTTTCTTTGGTTTTGGTGATTTTCTTTGGTTTTGGTGATTTTCTTTGGTTTTGGTGATTTTCTTTGGTTGGTGATTTTCTTTGTTTTTGGTGATTTCTTTGTTTTCAGTGATTTTCTTCTTTGTTTTTGGTGATTTTTCTCCATTTTCTGTTATTGTCTCCTCAATTTTCAGTGATTTCCATTTGTCTGTTGCTCATTTTTAAATGTTGGTACCAGCGACTCACTCCATGTGCAGGGGCGTGGACTGCTTCAGCAAACTGAATGAGTGTGATTAGTGGATTGTTGTGATCAGTGTGTGCCAGATACCCTTAAAATAAGATGACTTCATTTCCCTCCTACATTCCTGTGATGTGACTATTGTGCACATGTACATTGTGATGACGATGCTCATACGATATATTGTGCAGCTCTAGTATATTGGCAGTAGAAGGTTACAGGTTTAACGGGTAGAATAGAAGAACAGAGTGTCACAGAAGGAGTTTGGAATGTTTATTGGTTTATTAGCCACACAGAGAGGGGTTAAGAAGCCCTGGGGGGGTAAAGATAGGGAGGGTAAGAATGACAGCTGTGGTGTGGGGGTGAAGTGGAAGGATGGGCTGATGTCAGGGGTAGGAAGGCAACACCCCGAGGAAAAGTAGAAAGAAGTAGGAAAAAGCTGACTCGGGGCTTTTAGAGCAGTGGTTCTTAAATAGGGGGGGGGGACTTGAGATGCATTAACCCTCAAAGACCTAAACATCCACCAGCAACCAAAAGCACCGAAATGTTCAATAACTTTTGAGCTACTAGTCCTGTTAATACATGTAAATAATTTTGGTGAAATACAGTTTCTCAGTTTTTCCGTGGTGTCAAATAAGTCTTTTTTTGGAAGTTCAGATGTGCTTTAGTAAACGTGTTAACACTGTCATCTCTGTAACACCGATTCATCAGACAATCTAAAGCAGTTTGATAAATTGCAGCAGTTTTAGACACTAGTTTTTATGCTCAATGATATATTTTGCTGAAAAAATTTATTTTTTCTTCTTTTTTCCTTGTTTTGATACTAACCTTTGAGACTACTCCGAGATTTTATAAATATCTACACAATCATCTACAGGAAAATGCTTAATTTTCACCAAAAAAATTCTAAATGTAAAGCAAAATATGAAAATAAATGATGATGAATCACTTAAGTTTAGGTAAAGGTTATTTTGTAAGTTGCATAAAAACAGTTCTAGGTCTTTAAGGATTAAATAAGTCATTATGTACTGAATATAGAATAAATAAATAGACTTAATGCTAAAATATAAAACACATTAAATTCTTTCATATAATGGTTTTATTTTCAATCTTATTTAAGCTTCGGTAACAATTAAAGAACATTTATATTTGATATTAATCAAGATGAGTTTATTTGAGTATTTTTTTTGTTAATAAAAGGTTCATTTATTAATTACTTTTTTTTCTAATCAATGAGAAAGGGCACTTTAAGTTTATATTTTCTACAAAATTTATTTTAAAAAAATTTGGTTTTTTTTATATTCAATCCAATTTAACTTTATTTTTGAAGCACTTTAAAACAGTACGGTGGACCAAAATGCTGTACAGAAGAATAAATAAAACCAAAATAAAATAATAAAATTCATGAATAGATCAAAAAAGACATAAAAAGTTGTACAATTTAAAACAAAAAAAAACAAAACAAATATATATTTCAGTTGAATCTATGTTTGTCCCAACAGTTTATCAGTGTCATTCCAACAGTTTATATCCTTGTACATAAAGCAGTGGTTCATGTCTGTTTTTGGTTCAAGTGTTTCCGTCCTCTGCGACTGTTCCAGGTGACTGCTGCCGGTGACCAAATGGCTCGGCTTTGGGATGTGAAGTCAGGAGAACTGTTGGGCAGCTTCAAGGGTCACCTCTGCAGCCTCAAGTCTGTGGCATTCACCCCAGAAGAGAAAGGTAGACGAGGACATTTACTGATCACACATACTGATGAGGGAATTGATGTTTCCTGTAGCTGTTTATAACTTTAAACTGAATGATGGGTTATAAAACATAGTTACAACTAATTTTTTTTTTTTTTTAAGCAACTAGACCATTTGGAGGGTGAGGAAATATTTGCATTTGGAGAAATTAATTATTAAATACATGTGTGGAACTGCAAATCAGGTGACATTTTCATTTTAATGTGATATCTGTCATGCTAATATAGGCTTTTTGTATTTTTTTTTTTTCAATAGCGGTGTTCTGTACTGGAGCCAGAGATGGAAATATTATGGTCTGGGACACCAGGTGCAGCAAAAAAGGTATTATTTAATTTTAATATTCAGTAGGACACTCAACCTTTATGAAGTGATGTCAGGGTACGGGTTCTTGAAAATGCTTTAATTTCAGTGTTATGTTTTTAAGGTCTTAAAAGTGCTTGGATTTTATTTCAAGTGCTTGAAAGTGATTGCAATTCGAACTCTATGATGTGATTTATTTATTATTTTTTAATTTCAACTCAAGTCAAAGCTACTTACATAGAGGTGAAACATTTTTAATGATAAAACTTCATGTCAAAAATTAAACTTCCCAGGCGTTCCCAGGTCGACTCCAGGTACATTTTTATCTTAATCTTTGTCTCGGTGTGAGTCTTCCAGAAGAACGCCAAGTGGCTTCCCCTTTTTAAGATAAAACTTTGGTTTACGTTAATTTCTAAACTTTTTGCTCTTATGAAACATACTTTTAGATGTTTACAGCATAATACAATGAATATCATTGTGATAAAAAATGAAAAAATAATCCTTTATTGTGTATTTTACCCCAGTGATAAGGTGCTATGCTGGAAGAATTTAACAAAGACCCTTGGAAGTGCTTGAATTAGACCTTAAAAAATGTGTATAAACCCTGTGATACAATCATAATGCCGTTTTCGGACGAAGTACAGACAGTATGAGCTTGTTATATTTTGTGTTCTGTGTTTATCAGTGTTTATGGCAAAATTGATTTTATTTTATTTCATGTACTGGTCAATTTTGAGATTTTGGCCTTGTTTATTCCTTTAATTTGTGTTCATTCAAGCTGTTACAAAGAAAACTATAACTAAAAATATACATTAAGATGTTTATTTTATTACTTTTTTTATTACTCATTTTATTAGTTTTTTTATTGCTATTTGTTTACTTGCAGCAGTATGTTTCTCCCAAATTTACTAATAAGTTAGCTTTACCAACATGACATGATGAGTTTAATTTGTTTACTGAAGTCTGTCATGAGTGGTATCACTACTGTATGTACACAAAACTTTACACTAACACAAAGTAAGGTATTTACAGATGGATTTGTTACTAAATCATTCCTGTCCTGATTTATGTGACATTTTAATTTAAAATAAAAACAAAAATATGGCAAGAATTGTTTTTTTTAAAACTATGGACAGTATATTTTGATTTCTTAGGTTTTGAAAGCAGATATCCTGAAATCCATCTGTCATTTTTGTTTCTAAATCAAAAATCATCTAGATCTAAATCATCTTGTGTCTAAAAGAAAAAAAAAGAGAATAAAGAATTATGCATCTGTCTTTATCACATGATCAGATCAATCTACTGAAAATATATGCAAAACCATGCATATTTAATGAGATAATGCCTAATTTACATAATTAAACATACACATTTTAAAAACTTGTAATACATTTTGTTTCATACTCGTGTAAATAATCATCTGAGGTAGTTTCATGGTGATATCTATTATTTAAATTTTCCCCCTATTCACCTGTTGTGTACTTGTGTCAGATGGTTTCTACAAACAGGTGAAGCAGATCAGTGGAGCCCACAACAAAGCAGAGACTAACCTCCCATCCAAGACCAAGAAAAGGCGAAACGGCACCCGTGGCATGGCCCCCAGTGTGGTGTGTGTCTTCGCTGTTTAAATATTCCAGGTGACTTTAATTCCTCGGGCGTAGAATCGCTCTGATCCTCCATGTTCTCGTCTCTGGTTCAGGACACACAGCAGAGCGTCACAGTGGTCGCGTTCCGGGATCAGCACACCCTCATCTCCTCTGGGGCCGTCGACGGGTGAGAAACGTCACAGAGACCCAGAGCCGGCTCGCCTGTTAGGCAATATAGGCAAATGCTAAGTATGCTGTGGCCTCCAGGGGGCGCCACAAAATCAGGGAAAAAATTCACCTTCAACAAAATTATATTAAAACTAGTTATATTAATGGAAAGCAATGCCTAATTAATATTACTACAAGTGTGTGCTTTTGTGTGAGTGGGGGGGTGTAATTTATTGATGTGACATGTCAAAACAACTTAACCCTTTCATGCATGATGTCCACATTTTTGGACACACAGTTTAAGTTCATTTTCCCAAAGGGTTATAAAGAAAATATTCTTCAAACCACAAGGGGGCAGTCTCTAAAGACCCTAAACAATACAATGAAAAAAGAAAAAATGTTAATTTTAGAATTTGGACTGCTATGTGATCTCATAAAGTTAACATTCTAATAATAATAATAATAATAATAATAATAATACATTTTATTTGTAATGCACTTTACATTTGACAACAAATCTCAAAGTGCACAAAAAAAGCAGAATATAGTAAAATCACAGATAAAACCAGCACAGAGAAATAACAGTTGAAAACAAGACAAAAACAAAAGAACAGCAGATAACAACAACAGACAAAAACAACAGAAACATATACAGTCAACACATAAAATCAACAGATAAAATCAATCAGTAAAAGATTTACTAAAAAGGAAAGTTTTCAGTCCTTTTTTAAAAGCAACCACTGTCTGTGGAGCTCTGAGGTGATCAGGGAGAGCGTTCCACAGACGGGGAGCAGCAGCCTCGAAGGCCCTGTCGCCCATGGTCTTGAGCCGAGTCCATCAATCCTTCACACACGCAGCATCGGAAAAATACGAAGAGTCTGTCTGGTCTGGTCCCGGTTCAGCTGAAAATCACACAAAGAATAAATAAATGTTCAGCCTGTGGTGACAACACAAGTACGTGTGTGGTTTATGTTAAGTGTCAGACTACTTACCAGTTAGCATTAGCTTAATTCCACTTCTGGCTGTTGTGTCACTACTGTTACAGCATGTAACCAACTATACAGTGAATATTTCTGCCTTCTGTCACTGGTCTGTCACTATATCTTGGTCATGGGTGTTGATGCCTTGTGTTAATATGGTGATATAAAAATTATAATCTTATGACTTCAACCAACAAAGTCTCTGGGTCCTTTTGGATACTATATGTCTCTGAATTTCCTCCTCCATAAATATGCTCATAAGAGCCTGGACCATTGTCTGTCCACTGGTCGTAGCTTCTCTTTTAGTCCATTTTCCGAATAATTAAAAAAAAACAGTTTGTGAAAATGAAATAAAGAAAATAAAGTTTGCTAAAGTAAAGTGGCTTAATGTTGGGCCAACAGAATGCGGAAATCAGCAGTGAGGTTCACAGTCCTGCCCCTCAAGAATTCCTGGTAATCTGAAAAATCCCTGGCGCTGACCAGGAACTTCTCCACGGAATGTCAGGGGTGTGGCCAAGTCCATTACCCTGGTAAAATTCAGATGGAAACACACTGGGGTTTTTCAAAGTTCATGGTAATGCTCAAAGTTCCTGCAGTGGAAAAGGGCCTAATATCTCCTCTGAGGGTTTTCATCCAATTTGCACCTAACAAAAAAGTAAACTTTCCTTTTGAACTGTTCTTCGTCTGGCCCTTCACCTAGGACCAATCTGCCATGGGAGACCCTACCAGGGGCAAAATGCCCCCAACAACATAGCTCCTTGGGTCATTAGGGCTCTCAAACTCCTCCACCACGGTAAGGTGACAGTTCAAGCTGGGAGGAGATTTATTTATTTATTTATTTTTTAAATAGATTTTTAAAATTATTTATATATTTATTTATTTATTTATTTATATATTTATTTATTTAGATAGATAGATAGATAGATAGATAGATAGATAGATAGATAGATAGATAGATAGATAGATAGATAGAT
>JAPTGZ010005036.1:0-10493 GCA_029814645.1 Fowleria isostigma
GAGAAAGAAAGAGAAGAGAGGTATCAGTAGGATAAAGAGGAGCAGAGGGGGAGGGTTGAAGAGAACAAGTGAAAAAGAGCAACAGTCTGTTCCCAGAGCAAAAACGGCCCAACAAGTCTGTGTAATAAGCATAATAAGAGGGGGTGAAGGGCGCACCTCCCCACCACCAAACAGACACACACAGCCGTCTGGATAACTACCATTCAGCATAATGATAGTCAATGGGCTCTGATTAACTCAGCATTACCGACATACCCTGAAGCCCCTATCTTTGCCAGCACACTTCACTTAACTTGTGCCAGCAGACACACGCTGGAGGACGGTAAAAGCACAGACTAGCTCTATAAAAACAGGTAGGCATCCAGGCACCAAGGACCAAAGTCCAGGTTAAACCTCGGATTTGACAGCCGGGCTCGTCCCCGGAGCAGAACGGGTGGCAGTTTCGCCAGCTTGTTCTCTCCCTGATGGACAAACATGTCTTCTCTGTTTCTTTCTTGCTTGTCGTGAGATTTATCTCTTGTTTTCGCTCGCTCACTTTCCTTGTGTATGTGTGTGAGTGAGTAAGTGAGTGAGTGAGGGAGTGAAGGTTGGCAGCCAGGGATCTAGAGGTTACATAAAGTGGAAGTGAATCTAGGGAAGAAAGCAGAGAGATGTTACATAAAGAGCTGTAGCTGGACAAAGGTTAATAAAAATGGAGCCTTGTACTGTAGGCAGGAGCCACGGGAGAGAGAAAGCTTGAAAAAAAACAGAGAGAATGGCCATTATATAAACAGATAAAGAAGGGGTGAGTTATTGGTGGCTTTGCTTGGGTGTTACATAAAGAGGCCCATCTAGTGACATTAATGACAGAATGTGTTGTTGTGTGTACCTTCAAAAACTCCTATTTTTTTTCACTCTACTGTTTGGATTTCTATTTAACCACAGTCTGTGTATGATAGCAAAGGTTATGCAGTAGACACAAGTCGCACACACCTGTCAAACATGCATACAACTGCCCGCACACTCTTGCACATTACAATCCACAGAAGCTGAAAATAGGCCCCCGTCGAGTTGCACTGGTGTCACTGCTTAGACTGACCTCTGATCCTGTAATTGTTTGTTTATCCCTCCACACAGCGTCACTCCGCTGCCTTACAGCCCCGTCCATCCGCTGCCTCTCATCTGCAGCGTGTGCTCCCTCTCTTCTCTCCTTCTCATCCCTTTTCTCCCCCCTCTTCCTCCTCACCCCCTCCCCTTATGGATCTGCTTTGTGCAAATGTCATACAACACTCTGTAATATCTATCATTAGAAGGGGGTGACATGAAAGGCTCATGCTGAGTAGTGTGTGTGTTTTCCAGGCACATCTGCCATACCCTCATTGACTTCAGGAGCAAAATTATATTTAAACGAGCGCCACGTTTTCAATTAAATGACTCAGTGTTGTTAAGAGGCCAGTATTCTACATTTATTGATGAAACAAAATATAAAGTAGTTATGTATTCAGTTAGTTATTTGTCAGCGTTGGGAAGGCTGCTTTTTACTTTGACAACACAGGTTACTGGAAGGGCTGCAGATACTGGCAAAACTTATGATATGCATTATGAGTGTACAGTATTGCAATAACAATAATACCGCAATATTTCTCATTCACCTAAAGAAATATCATTTTCATCTACTAATAAAAATGTTTCTTAACAATGTTGCAATGAGACGATTGTTTGTATGCTGACTCAATTATTTATAATTCAAGACAAAATACTGTACTACTACAATCAATGACACAATTCTGTGGTAAAACCTGGTGATGCTGTTACCAGAGACCTGCAGACACAAACACAGTTGAATATTTGGTCATTTTATTCACATATAACAATGTGTAAATGACATGGATGTTTTTCATAATAACTAAAGTGTCAGAGTACCACTATGTAAGAGATTTAACTAAACTATATTCCATTGATGCCTGATTTGGTAAATACTGCATATAAAAATAAACTTTTTAAAGATAAGTGTTCAGGCCTTGGCCAAAGTTGTGCTCTGAAAATATTCACATCTTTTCTACATTAATAACATGTGAACTTACATTCAATTAGCAGCAGTAGCATTACTTCAGTTTTTATAGCAGAAAAACTAGCATGTTAGAGTAGTAGAGAAAACAACTCTGTTACCCCAGGATGTGGAAAACAGAAAGGTAATGGGGAAAAAAGAAAAATATTGCACATCTTTGCAATATGGATATTACACACTCTGTTATGGTGATATCAGTATTTTTTTTATATATATTGTGCAGCCGTAAATACCGGTTACCCTACTACTATTTTTAATAGCATATTATATTGGAATATCTTTTCCAACAAATGTTTTAAGCTGTGAAATAAAGCCAAAATGTCCAAAAAAGCAGTGTAAATCTAATGACATGCTTTCAAAACTTAACCTTTTTGTAATAGTATAGTGTTTTATATTTTACTAGGTACTTGTAGGCATTCATTTTCTATGCTTTTTGTTTGCATTGCATAATATTTGTGTTTTGTAATCGTAAGTGTACATTTCTGCCTTACAGATACTACTACAACAAGAGGATCCTCCATAAGACCAAAGGCAAGAGGTTCACGTATAAGTTCAACTTCAACAAGCTGGTGTTGGTCAACTACCCCTTCATTGACATGGGCTCTACGGGTAAGCCTTGTCTGTCTACTGCTCTATGTACAAGCCTGTGCCTGTTCTGATATCTCCTAAGCTCACAGTAGGGGAATATAATTGCATGGGATTACACCAGTGGATATAGATTGTCATTATTCTCACCTTTTTTTTTCTTCCCTTCCCTCTTGTATTATGACATCTCTAGGAAGCGCCGTTCCTCAAAGTGCCCCTCCTGTCCCTACTGGTGCAGGTACCCACTTCCGCTTCCCCCCTTCTACACCCTCCGAAGTGCTCTCCCCTAATGAGGACCTGCGAAGCCCTGGGGTGGTGTTCAGCTCCGTGGCCAGGCGGATGGCACGGGGCTCTGTCAGCGACTGCAGCGACGGTACCTCAGTCAATTCTGAAATTGAGGAGGGAAACACCATGGCGGGAGAGGAGAGGGGTGGAGAGAGGGGTGTGAGTGGAGGAGGAGGAGGAGGGCCTGGTGGTGGTGGTGGTGGTGGGGGAGGAGGAGGAGGAGGAGGAGGAGGAGGAGGCTACCGGAGCATCATCCATCCACGTCTATCTCACGAATCTCTGTTCCGCATGTACGGAGGACCAGGAAACCCTGCTGGGCATCCAAGCTCGCGAGGCCCCACAGGGCACCGGATCCACCCAGAGCCCTTGTCGCCCTTCCCCGTATCCCCCCTTCCAGGGCCCGGAGGAGCTGGCCTCTTAGCACCTCCTTTATCGCCTGCACTCTCCATGACTCCCACGTCTCATCTGCCCTACACTCCTTCACCGACCCTGTCACCGATGCTAGGCTCCCACTTCTCCTTCAACCCCGAAGACATGAAGCGCTACCTGCAGGCCCACACCCAGTCTGTGTACAACTATGGCCTCAGCCCCAGAGCCTTCCTCCAGTACCCCAACATCGTCATCCCTCAGCCCCACCGGCCCACCGCCGAGAAGTCTGGCCTGACCGGAGAGAGAGGCGTGGCCGAGAGGGCAGACAGAGCAGCAACGGCTGGGGGAGGAGAGCGGGGAGGAGACCGACACCACCATCCATCCCTGGCCCACTCCGCCCACCACCACCCACATCCGCCTCACTCTGCCCACCCTCACCCCCATTCCCATCCCATGCATCACCCGCTGCACCTGGGCGAGGAGCCCCCGCACATGTCTCCCTTCAAGTTCAAACTGCAGCCGCCACCACTGGGCAGGAAGCAGAGGGATGGGCAAAGCCAGAGTAAACTCCGCCAGAGCTCCCTTTCCTCCGGCTCAGGGTCAGGGTCCATGTCGTCCACATCTGGTCTGGGCTCCTCGCTGTCGTTTGGCAGCGACCTAAGCTCAGCCAGCGGCTCAGGCCTCATCTCTGCCTCCTCGTCAACACAGTCCCTAAACAGCGCAGGACTACCGAAGATAAAGGTGAGACTAGAAGCACATTACAACACCTCCAGCGGTTTCCACACCAGGACTTTACTTTGATGGGCCACCCAGGTTCATGAACAGCTGCTTAAGGATTTAGCAAGTACCTTTAATACATACTCCTCTATGGGGTTGGACAGTTCAGCCTGCTATAATCTAATGTGACCTGCTGTAGTAACAGAATTAACTGAATCTGTGACAAATCTGGGGTATAGTTTTTTTCCTGACCTGCTCCATAATGAGGTAGGTTTGACCTTGGGTGGTGCCCTCCCATTCCAACCAGGTTTTACAAAAATCTGCACAGTAGCTTTTGCTAATTTGGCTGTGAGACAGACACACGGAAAATTTAATAGATATATAATAAATACTGCAATTGATTTTTACTTGTAATTTATTTGAACAAAAAATCTCTGCCTTGTAACCTGGAGCTTTTCTGCCACTCCTGTGACCTATTGCAGTTTGGGAGAAAATTCTAAAGTTATTTAATAGTCACTATTTCATTATGAAAACACAACTGAATTTTTGTCAAAGGAAAAAATGCACATCGGGCTAAGTTAGGAATCAGAATTGGTAAAGGAAACTGGCTTTGAGTATCTCTACATTTAACCATGTATTACTTTCAAAGTTGAGTACTAAGTCTTTAAAAAACCGTGTGGGACTGTTTTTTGTTTATCAAATGTTTTTTTATGCTGTTGAAATAATCTCTGATTCATTTCCTTCTTGTGTGACTGTACAGGTGGAGCCTATCTCTGACATTGAGTCAGAGGAAGAGGTGGAAGTAACTGACATCAGTGACGAGGATCCAGATGAAAGAGACGAGGACTTTGAGCTCTTCTCCACCCGCCACTCCAGAGCCCCTGACCACCACCACCACCTCCATCACCACCACCTTGCCAATGGCACAGCCGTAACGTCACATCAGTCCCATCCTGATGAGGACCTGGATGAAGATGTGTTCAAAGCTCCTGCTCCACCTCCGCCTGGCCTGATGCCGTTCCTCACCTCGATGCATACACACTCCAGTCGTGGGCTGCCGACTCTTAAGACCGAACCAGTCGACCCGGGGGACAGTAACACCCCCCCGCCGCAGACGGGCTCGGCGGGAGCTTCTCAGACCAAGTGCATCCCCCTCAAGTTGCGCTTTAAGAGGCGCTGGAGTGAAGACCAGCGCATGGAGGCCTCACAGGAAGAATCTGACGACAAGAAAGTACGACCAGAGGACGAGAGGCAAAGTAATGGACGGATGGAGATGGATGAGGATGGGACGGGCAGTGGAGAAGGCGACAGTCCTCCTCCATTAGCGTACGAGGGCTCCTTAGCCACTCCGCTGGCCACACATCGCAGGGTGAGCGCTGAGTTGCATCGTGCCACTGCACAGCTGTCTCTGGAGAACAAAGACTGCTGATGAGAAACACTGCCCAAACACTACTGCCCTAGTAACACTGGAGGTGGTACGGGAGTTTGTAAATCTGTAATCCCCGTACCACACTGACAAACTAAAAAAGACCCCTGAAACCTCCAGTGAACTGGGAGAACAGTCCAGCATACATGCATCAAACTAACACCTCAAAGACTGCCAGGCTCTGGTTCTGCCACATCCACCCCCTCCTTGTCTAGGTGAGGGGTCTTCTGGGACAGATTGTTGAGGAGGAGAGAGTCACAGCTATCCCAGGCTAACAAGGCTGAAAACAAAGACAGGCTCCGTCTTAGAACGTCTCTCCCACGTGGCCAGTTGTGTTCCAGATATTGTGCCCCAGAATTCCAGCTCCTGCCTTCATCCCCCCAGCAGTAGAAACAGCAGTCGGTCAACTCTTTCCTCAGGGGACCTGCACTCCCTTAACGCCCAGCAACAAGCCAAGGCCGACGGCTTCGCACTCTCCCTTTCGCTACTTTCCTTAGTCAACGGGACTTCAATAAGTGCCTGTATGTAAAACCCACAGCCATGAAGTGACAGAGAAGAGCACAAAGAAGGGAGAGTACATAGGAGGAGGATTGGTTTCAGTTATTATTGCTCCATTCATTTAGCAGATATTCAAATCAAGGGGATAAAAAGGAAAGCGTGTCTCCAAGACTGAAGAGTGGGGCTGTTGGGTGTGTCCTGACAGGACTCTTAAACCTGGCCCACTCCACTCAGGGAAGCTTATTGCTGTATGTTTATTGGATTCATGCACACAAACACACACATGCAAAAAAAACAAAACAAAAAAACCCAGCCAATAGTGAATGGATTTTGGGGGACACGCAGTTGCTTATAGGCACTAAACAGTGTTGACTGTGGTGCAAATCTGTACACACGTTAACACTCTGACTCTGGCACACTGTTCTTTCAGAGCTTTTTGACTTTTGTACATCTTTCTTTCTGCCTCTCTCCTATCCTGCCTTTCTTTCTCTTGCGGACCACCTGTGGAAAGATCACGATTCCACTCTCAGAAATAATTTGGATCCCCAGGGAGATGTGAGGAGAAAACTGCAGAGAACGAAGAGAGAACGAGCTGCTGAGGGGACCACGAGGGGAAAGCAGCTGCGGAGGGAAGGTCTGAGGTTAGGAGGCGGGAGTCGCAGTCACTGCTAACTTGTTAACCAGCCTTTGTACCTCGCTCACATGTAAAATAGTCCCCCCTCGACTCCCAGCGGCCCAGAGTCCTAATTCACCAGCTTACGCTCCTCTAACAATCATAGATAGTGTTCAACTAAACCAGCAAACGTTCATACAAACACACACACGCACGACACTGCCTTCAGCTCTTAAACACGCTCCCTCTTTCTCAGTCGTCGAGGAACTCCAGCTCCGGTCGTAGTGGTGTCGTCTTCGAGTCCTGAGCAAGTCGACTCCACCATGTCCGAGAGCCTGAGAGGGCAGGGATCACCCAAGACCTCACACACACACACTGCCTCTCTATGCCTTGTTTTTATAGCATGTACAAAAGTGCAAACTGAGCTCTAATAACACACACACAGACTATATTATATATTTTAAATGAAATTATTAAAAAAAAAAAGAAGTGAGATTTAAAGAACCATAGCATTTTACAGATACGGTTGATTCAGGAGGTTTTAAGTGGATTATTTTTGAGTGGTAGGAATATTCACACTCGCTAGTAGTACGGGAAGGGTGCGGTGGGGGTGTCAGGAGTGAAGAGTGGTGGGTGTGTAGGTTTTTGTTGTACATTTGTTTCATAGATATAACAGCCCAGGCCAGTCTACCAGAAGAAGACCAGCAAGAAAAACAACAAACATAGGAAACAACAATCAATAGACAGACCAGTAGTGATTCAGACGCTCCCTATGGTTTTCACTTCATCTGCCGCAGGTTATCTGTTTAGTTACGCAGCGCTCAGGTCTGTTTTGTGCAGTTCAGTCTCCCTCATTTCCAAAACCTGTTCTTACGGGTTGAATTATCAGCTCACAGACCGTCATCGGGGAAATCTGCTCCTTTCTGATCAGCCCAGGTGATACACGCCGAATTTGAGATGTTGTATTTTACGTCATATTTCCTGAACAAAGCACGATATCGCCGAAAAAAGCGGTACGTCTCCTCCCTCTCTGTTTTGATGGTCAAGGATAACAACAATACCATATACGACCCCACAAACTGTTCAGGTAAATAATTAATGGTGAGTTCAGTGATGTGAGAAGGAAATCGATGTGGAGGAGACAGCGCAGGAGGCAGAGAAAAATAGGCTCAACAACAAAACGATCATGTTTCTGAAATAAAGGTTTTAACTAAATCTTTGACAGGTTCTTTTTTTTTTTTTTTTTTTTTAAAGTTGCTCCAGTTCAATATCACTGTAATGTTACAATCGTCGTACCGACAGGGTTGATAAACAAAAGGATTGAGAAACACAACTAATGTGACGTTATGAAATCTAATGTAGTAGCTCACTTCTTCTCACCACTTTCACAATTAATTATTCATCTGGGCAGTTTATGATGTTGTATAAAGAGCTTGTTACCTCTAGTATTTTACCCATGTATGTTTTTAGTCACATGTACATGACTGATTTTACTGATTCAAGGTGATGCACAAATAATCAGGGATGCTCATTTAAGCTCACGATTTATTGAGAAGACTTTTGTTTGGGAAACGCTGGTATATGGTGTCAGTACACGTTTATATAAAATGAGACGCAAATTTGAAGCAAACACAAATGCGTTTTTCTAAATACACCAATAATACATTTGTGGAAATGGCATCAAATTACAGGGTAGAGGGCACGTACACCACTCACAGAAAATTAAGGATATTGGTAATAATCAGGTGAAATTTCAAGATAAACCTAAAATGTACTATAACCTGTAACGGTTTGAAGTCAAATGTCCAACGCGTCAATGGTTCAGGACTTTTTGCACAGTTTGGTGTTTTTTAACAAGGAGCTCAGCAGCAAAATTCACAGCTGGTGTTTTAGCTATGAATAGACCAGTAAATGTCCTGGTTCAGTTAGTATTTAAACATTCCTCTATATATCAGTTCACATTCTGACATCATCAGATTGATGTATTAACATTATTGACCAGGTTGACTGACACATTGACATTTTTTGTTGTTGTATACCCACCACTGTCGTTGGCTTTCGTTTTAATAAATTGTTTGAGATGAGGAAATCACCACTGCATGCTTGTACTTAAAAACCTACTTTCATGATATAATACAACTATGTAAGTAAGCTTTATTTATAGAGCACTTTTCACAGACAGGAGTCACAAGGTGCTTTACAGTTCAAATTACAAGCCATTCACACACATTCATACACCAGTGGACAGTTGCTGCTACTGGAGCAATTTAGGATTCAGTGTCTTGCCCAAGGACACGTCGACCTGTGGTCAGTTTGAGGCGGGATTTGAACCGCTGACCCTTTGATCATTGGACAGCCCACTCTACCTATTGCACCACTGTAGTTGAAACTTTTTAAATTTTTCATAAATTTCACCCAAAAGCCAAATATCCCAAACCTTTTGTGAGTGGTGTATGTGGCGTTATTAGGGATGTAACGATCAGAAAATTTCATATCACCGTTATAGTGACAAAAAATTATCACGGTTATCATTATAATCATGGTATTGTTGAAATGTGCTCAAAAATGTCCCAAAAGTACTCATACACACACTGAAATAAATTAACCAAGTTTTATGTAGAAATAAATAAATAACACACGCAATGTATTTTGTTGGCAGAAACATTATTCACCTGAGATTAAAATGTAAAAATGTCACATATTTACTGTGGTAGAAATCAAATGTGTATACACAAACATTAAACAGAAGTAATAAAGTCATGTGGATGTAAGAACAATACAACTACATGGAAACAAATCATAGTGCAAGTGTTTATGTATTACCATAAGTTTTCAAAGTGCAGTAATCGATCATGTTTTTCATGATAATTAGAATTGAAACGGTAATACTAACCGTTGGGAATTTTACTGCGGTGTATTGTAATACCGGTAATCGTTACATCCCTAGGTGTTATAAACAATATGATGTAAAACACTAAATTAATTTATGATGCAAAGGGAAATGGCTGCACACGATGTTTTTTGCTCCTTCTGTCTTTTAAATGCTTAAAAGAAAGATAAAAGTTCCTCACATGACCCAGAGTAAGTGAGGGCAGTGCTCCAACACTGACACCAGCTTTGGACTAAAGTAACAGGAGAGCAGGGATTAAAAGGTTAATGATTACTGTAAGAGAGCCGGGCTAACACCGCCATGTCCCCAGACGCCCTCTCCTCAAACTATGCACACACGCAGAAAACAATCCTCACAAACCTAGACCTGACGATGTTCTAACCTCCTGGAGCTAGTCATCTCCTCGGCCCAGCTTCTGATTGGTCGACCGGGTCACGTGTTGACCGGCGTCCTGTCCATGCCCGGCTACAGACAACACTGATCTATAGCAGGACCGCGGCTTTGACAGCCTCCGGGCATTTCTGTGTAGCTAAGCAGACTGAATTTCCTCAATCAGACCCCTGTGGTCTGGACTGGAGCATGTCACAACACACACACACACACACACACACACACACACACTCAGTCCTGTAAAACTGACATATGGGGACACCATTTTCCTGTGATTCTACAAGTACCAAAAAATTAGGTAGATATAAAAAAATTTCCTGAACAATTACCGTATTTTTTGGACTGTAAATTATACTTTTTTTCATATTTTGGCTGGTCCTGCGACTTATAGTCCAAAAAAATAGGATATATTAGTTTAAATTTTTCATATCATGAAAATTTTTTTTTAATGAATCTCACAGTCGCATGTGCGGACATGACAAATTTGCATATATACACAAAAATCCTTGTTTTTATGACAGTATAAGAAAACTAATCCATACCCTGAAATTCACACCAGATGTAGTTCTGGACATTTTATACATGTTTGAAAGCAGAAAATTAGTGGGGACGCGTTTTTTGTCCCCATAAATTTTTGTGTCCCCAGAATGAGACTGTGTATTCAAAGCCACGT
>JAPTGZ010005041.1:0-10492 GCA_029814645.1 Fowleria isostigma
TTTCTTTTTTAGCAGTATTTTATCCTATCTTGGTTGCTTTTTTGCGTTTTGTATAGTCTTAAGTCTAAGAGCGTATTTTTTATTTTGTATAATTGCAGTTGTATTTATTGTATTCCATGTGTTTTGTGTGTGTACTGTTTCTGGATACCTAAATTTCCCTCAGGATTAATAAAGTATTTCTGATCTAATCTAATCTAATAGTGACTCTGGCCTTTAGTGTTTTCTGTTTTACATGTTGCCTGATTTGGATTTAAGGCTGTGATGTCATTGGCCCAGGTTGTTCATTAAGGACAGTTTTTAATTTGACACTATTTGAATATTCCAGTTTGGACATGTTAAAGTGGAAATTGGCCCAAATTTGTACCTATACTTGAGAATGCACTGAATGTACTTTTTTTTTTTTTTTAACACAAATATCTGTATTTAATTTAATAGGTCGTATCTTTATTTATGTGTGTACTCTTACCATCTCCACTCACTTCTGACTATGACAGATTTTTATTCATGTACAGTTGGTTTAATGTTATTTAATTTTGACTTTCTAATGGTTTTGATTCACTCACCATTACTGCTATTTATTTTCTTAATGGTTGTAAGATGTATCTGTTTGAGTTAAATGCATTTATTTATGTGGAATGTATTACCTTTGTCATGTCTGTATCGTTTTTCTGGCTATGACTTCTGTAGTACCTCACACCTTGTGCAGATAATTATGGAACCAAACGCACTATGATATAAATTTCTGTTTTCTTTCCATGCTTTCATTTGCTAGCATTAACTCAGAACACGGTGTCATGGCCCAAGTCTGAACTGAATCCTAATTATCCAGTGAATGAACCAAACGGCTGCTGATGGCTTCAGTTTGATGAAAGGCTCCTGTGATCGCTGGATTCAATTACCTCTGATATATATGTTTGCATTGATATGGAATATTTTTACACCCCTCCAGGCTCATATTCTGCTCCATCAGCAAAGATATTATTTCATCTGCATAGTTTGGTTGCCAACTGTTTCCTCAGAGACTGTGATAAATTCCTTTAATTTTAAATAAAACTGAGATGATTCGGAGCAGATGTTATTGGCTTCATAAGCGCTGGTTAATGACAACTCAGTTACTGACATGAATTTGAATCAGCTTCCTGATGAACTGCTTTTTATAATATGTAGTTATTGTCCTTGAAGAGTCAATGCTCAGAGGAAATGCTTAAGGAGAACAAAAAAAAAGTCACAGACAATTAAGACTATATTCAATGTACTGGACTGATCTGTCCATGAGTCTAATGTGAAGACTCAAGGCTGTGATCTAGACCAGTGGTTCTCAAACTTTTACAATGGAGTCCCCCCTGGAATATACTTTTTTATAAAAGTGCCCCTAACTCTCACTTCAGCAGTTTTGGTTGGAAAAAAAAAATTGGAAAAATTTGTTCCTGTGAGAAAGGTATCTTTATATTTACAAAACTTTGTAAACAAACAACATGTATTTCACTATAATATATACAAAAAAATAAAAATTAAATCTACAGAGGAGGATTAGGGCCACTGGGAAAAAAAAATCCAATTTATTAAATATATATAAAAGATCCAACATATATTTGTTATTATAATCCTGAGAAAAAAAATCAGATTCGGAGATTTAATTCAAAATTCTGAGGAAAATGTCAGAATTCTGACTTTTTTCTCAGAATAATGATTTTTTTTTAAAATATCAGACCTTAATTTCCATTGGACCTAATCCTCTTCTGTACAAATCTTTCTAAATAAATTTTGTGCAAAATATAAACTGAAAAGAGTCCTCTTTCATTAATAAGAAAAACAAACTGGTCATTAATTAATAAATTAATCTTTCATCAGCACAAAAAAATTACTTATCTACTCAAGTAAATTCATTTTAATGATATAAAATAGAAACATTTTTAAAATGTTACTAAAGCAAACAAGATGATTGACAATAAAACTATTACATGAATGTATTTATTGTGTTTTATATTTTATTACTGATTCTATTTATTTATGTTCTATTCAGTACATGATGACATATTTGATGGATTATTACAGAAAATCTTCAAGTACCAGGGGTTCAGCGTCTTGCCCAAGGACACTTCAAAATGTGAACAGTTTGAGGCAGGATTCGAACCACCAACCCTTTGATCATTGTAGGACAACCCACTCTATCAACTGTGCTACAGCCACCCCAAATGGGGATATGTATAACCCCAGGGGTACTTGGAAGAATCCCAGCGGGTATTTGAAATTTTTGGGGAAAAATACATTAAATAAGTCATCATGTAAAACAAAATTGAGAAAGAGGATTAGGCCACTGGAAAAAAAAAATTCCAATTTAGTTTTATTATTATTCTGCAAAAAAAAAGTCAGAACAGTTTGTCATGCAGTTTCTCTATACTCATCATCCAACATTGGAACTGGTTTTGTTATAAATATTTCTTAAAATTTGTTGTAATATCTAAGTGGGGTAGGTCAAAATGCAAATTCTTGGAACAAGTCAAACAATTTTAACAAGATTAAGTTTCAATAAGCAACTAAATCTAAAAAATGATATCATTTAAGCCTTTCAAAATAAATACTCCAAGTTCAAGGCAGTTTATCCGAGTCAGTTCTTCCTTTTTTGCATTGTGTGTCTAACCCCATTTACCCCTAGCATATGTTGAACCTGACGGAAGCACTGGCAGGAAGAGACTGTTCTCTAGGTAATTGTTTATCCATATGGACGGACAGAGGACGGTGCCTGGAGAACAGACTGATTACATAACAGTCACACATTCACCTGTGATGTTCTGGGTCCTGAGATCATTAAAGGAAAGAGCTCATAGACATCAACTGTTACCCAATGTTCAGGAGCCTCTGGGGTTTCATTGACTTCCTCATTCGGTAGTGTCGTCCTCTCATGTTTCACAACAAAAATCAAAAGTTATATGTAATGCAAGACAACAACAGGACATTCAGTTAATTTGTCCTGGTTCTGTATCTGATAGAGATGCACACAATGTTTCGTCCATGTTGCTAATATTAAAAAATAGCCAGTTCTCACCTGGTTGAATGAATGGATCCACTGGTGAGGTTGGAGCCTGATGGTCGAACAGCTGTAAATGATATGAATGTGGATGTAAAAGACAGGTCCCTGTGTTTTATATGGGTCGATATATAATTGAAAGACGGCAAACAGGAAGAAAACTCCAAGGCACTCTCTTTAAACATTAAAATGCTTTAATTATCATGGAGTGATCATGTGTAGTCATTACTGGACCCAGGCAGTCATGCAGCCAAGCTGAAGCAATCTTGTGGAAGATAAATCACCAACCACCAGTATGGATTCAGAGTAAACGTTTCAACCTCAATGGCAATTATGGAACTGGAGGAGAACATTTCAATAGCAATAGACCAGGGGTTGCCAAAGTGGGGGTTGCGTGATGCTAACGGGGGGGGGGGGCGCTCTCCCTGAACACCTCAATGCCAATAACCTCAAAACACAATGAGTTAAATGTCCAGTACCCACAATGCAATGCAGCAGATATATGCCCCAGTATCATTTAAATGGTATCATGTTGTCAGGCTGTTCTGTTCGTTTGTGTTGTTATGCCCATACTTGGATAAGCCTTTTAGTGCATGAGTTTTGTGCACACATTTTATTTTTTTTTTTGTTTCAGTCACGTCAGGGGTAATGTGGGTCCCCAGCTATCAACACCATTATTTGAGGGGTCGTGAGTTTAAAAGTTTGGGAACCCCTGCAGTAGACAACAAAGCATATACTGTAGGTGTCTTCACAGGCTTAAGTAAGGCCCAGGCTTTACCAACAACCCCCCCCCCAAAAAAACAACATACACAAACCTCATGTCTGAAGTACTGCACATTTATTTAAACAAAGATTATAAACATTGAAAAAATATGTGTAAATTTCTTCCAAATAAAATAAAACAAACGTCTTCTATAATTAAAAAAATATATAAAAACAAGAGATGAACTTTTTTACTGTTTTTTTTACAGTAAAGTAGTGCAACATCTTCATTAAAAACACAACAGGAGCTGAGAAAAAAATGCAAACTCAAGAGTCTAAACATAAAATCATAAAATCATAAATAATACAGTATTGTGTGCAAAATTGTATATTACAAAATGTGATCCATATAGCATGTTAAATAATCAAAATATAACATGCAAAATAAACAAAAAATGAGGTGCAAATTTACCTCAAGTAACAATTTCTACTTTATGTTTTACTTTCATGATCACACTTCACACTTGGACTTACAGTGCAATCCTTCTGGCCTTCTTTGCTGCATGTTTGGCGCTCTCTAATGGGTGGCGCTCTAGGCAACTGCCTTTATCGCCTGTAGGATGGATCGCTACTGGTAAGGCCTTTATCGACCATTCAGTGTTGATGCAGAAAATGGAGAGATATGGTATCCAGGGTATTGCAAACTGCTGGCTAAAAAAAAGCTATCTCAGAAGTTGGTATCAATAAGTCCACATAAATAATGTAAATTCTTACAGGAAAATGATAACTTATGGGGTACCATGAGGCTCTGTATTAGGGCCCAGATTGTTCATTATGTACATAAATGATGTTTGTCAGATTCTAAAAAGCCTTAAATATATTTTATTTGCTGATTATACCAGCCTCTATTGCTCAGGCAAAGATTTAAAGATTTTGGATACAGTTGAAAAGGAGCTCACTATACTAAAGAATCAGTTCACTATCAATAAATTATCATTGAATCTTAGTAAAACTAAGTATATTATTTTTGGTAAAAGAAAATATAATAAAAGAGTTAAAATCAATCAATCAATTAGAATCAAGAAAACTGAAACTGAAAGTGTGTTTGCAACTAAATTTTTAGGCAATATAATTGATGAAGAGCTAAATTGGAAAGAGTACCTTTTCTTTGGTCAAAAATAACCAAAAGGTATTTCTATAATGCACACCAAAAACCTTTTAAATTAGAAATCTCTCCATATATTGAATAATTCTCTTGTTCTTCCATATCTCAACTATTGTGTGGAGATATGGGGTAATAATTATAAATCAAATATTAATTCCATATTCTTACTAAAAAAAAAAAAAAAGGCAATTTGAATTGTCAACCAAGCACAGTAGTGAGCTCCAGCAAATTCCATATTTATAGGTCTAAATGCTCTAAAACTGGTCTTGTCGACCATAGTACTTTTATTATAATGTATAAATCCCATGCCCATATGCTCCCATACAGCAGGTTCTCATACATATATTCTGCAGTGGCATTAAGCTGCTGCAATAAAACATTGATTCTGAAGTAACTTGATGTGCTAAATTTTAATATAAAATGTTAGCCGCTAGATACCCAACTTCATAATGCAACCTCCTCCCTCCCTACCCTCTGTAAACGATCTGGAATTTATATAGAATGGAACAGAAACATTGTAGAATCAGGTCCATGTGGTAGTGGTGTTTTCAGACCCACAGAACTGTACTCGGACTCAAACAGACTCAGATTTATTGCCATTCAAGTTATTACATAACAGAAATGTCAAAATGCACAACATAAAAGCACAGAATAGATTATAAAAACACCAACTAAAAAAAACCCATATGTATAATAAGTTAAATGCTACAATAAGACACTGTAAAAATACTTAAATAAAACAGCAGAAATATTGCACTGGGAGTGACTATTGCACATTCTATATTGCACCTCCTATATTATTGCACTTCTCCCTCAGTGTGCGTTCATTAGTTTAATGGCAGCTGGAAAAAAAACTGTTAATAAAAATGGTAGTTTTGCACCTCAGGCTCTAGTTCAGTCTCCCTGAAGGCAGGAGAAAAACAGTTTATAAAAGGGGTGTGAGGTGTCTCTGATGATCCTTCTTGCCCTGGACGGACAGCGCTGTTCTGCCAGTTCACCCATGGGTGACAGTGTGGCCCCAATGATATTTTGTGCTGCCCTCACAGCCCCCCCAGTGCCTTCTTGTCCATGAGGATGCTATTCTCATACCACACTACAGGTGTCTTATCGAGCCGGTGCCAGTTCCTCCCACCTAATCTTGAACCGGCCAACGTTCACATTGAAAGTCAGAGTGTTAAGGAACTGAAAATTTGGTTCTCAATGGGCACCGAGTAAAAGTTGTGTAACCAAGAGTCTGGAGAATGGACCCTTACAATGATATGAAGAAAGAACAACAGGACTTTGGAGGAACATTATTACAACACAACTTAATCTCCAACTCATCAGACACAATAGTCAAGGCTTAACCTTATTCATCACACTTCCTGCCTTCATAATAAAAGCCCTCCATGTTACATCCTGTCAATCTGCATGAATAAAACATTCCACAAATTTTGAGCACAAGTAAACATTGCTTACACTTGGTTTATTTCTAGTGTCTTATTGTTATAATTAAGGCAAAATGGTTCTTAATAAGGAATTAGTTCAAGATAACATGAGTCTGGTAATTGATAAGTTGCAATTTGTCCATTTCCTTCCACAAAACTCACCAGAAGTCATAATTAAAGGGTTATTTTTTCAAAATTTTCCTCTGGAGGTGCATACCTCTGGTCCTTGTTCAGGTTTACTGACTCTTAACTGCTGAATGAATCATATTCTACATCTGTCGTTATCCTGCCTCTCAGGGAAGTGTTTGTTGTGGTGATTAGCCCTTTTCTCTACAACACGCACACACAACAGATGGATGTACTGCTGCCCTGGGAACCTTGAGTTGCTATTTAAACAAATTAGCCAAAGGTAAAACCCTTTACTATTTGACTGCTTGTTGCTCAGAAGTGTTCATAAAATCATCCATATCAATGTTCCTGAGGCCGGGCTGCAGTCTCTACTCCAGATGGCCGCAATCAGTCAATGAAGGCCCAAATGAATGCAGCCAGACATTTATTGGCTTAACTGATGGGCATAATGGCTGCTTTTGTTGAGTAAAAAGCCTGCTAATATTCCTGTTACCCATAAAGGAAAAATTCTTCTATTACGTATCCGTCTTCATAGACCTTACCATGAATGACAGCTGTGTCCAAACTGAGGCGCCTACATCAGACAACGCTTTTTTATTGAACCGTTGATACAATGACAGCCTCTGGGTAAGACCCACGTCTCTGGTGTTCTGTAGACATTTGACAAGATAGAATTTCCAGCATATTTTCTGGAAACTTCCAATGTGTGTGTGTGTGTGTGTGTGTGTGTGTGTGTGTGTGTGTGTGTGTGTGTGAGGAGATGGTGATTTGTCAACAGCTACAGCCTGTCCTGTCTCATCAAAGTGTAACACATTTGTTTTCATTTTACGTCTCTGGTGCAGAAGACTATTTCACCATGACAATCACACACTGCTGATCATCATGTTCATAGATCATATCCACAACACTGAGTAATTCCACTATGTTGGAAATGCACTCAAATAAACATGTACATTATAAATCAAGTAGCGCATTGAACCAAGGGGATCCACGGGTTGTAGATATGGTAGTTTTTATTAGGGCTGAGCGTATCGATCTAAATACTGATATCGATACTAAGGTGAGTATCGGTATTGGATCGATACTAGCGTGATGAGCTCCATACTTTTATTGAAGTTTCCCTTCTATATATCCAGCAAATTACTCAAATTTCCTCAGAGTTCATGTGAGCGCAGCTTCTCTCAAAGTCTGTCTGTCTGTGCAAACAGAGCACCTCTCTGTCTGTCTGTCTGCCTGTCTCTCTCTCTCTGTCAGGCACACTTTGCCTCTCAAAAATTTACATACCCTAGTTCTTAATACTCTGTACTGGCCTCTTTAACATCAAGGACAACTTGAAGTTTTTTGTGGTGGTTGTGGATGAGGTACTTTATTCTCTCAGATGGTAAAGCTGCCCATTCTTTATAAAAAAAAAAATTAAAAAAGCCCCCAGGTCCTTTAAATTCTTGGGTTTTCTTCTTGAGGTGCATGTTTGAGATCTCCCCAAAGTGGCTCATTGATATTGAGGTCAGGAGCCTGAAATGGACACTCCAGAACCTTCACTTTATTCTACTGTACCAATGACTGGTGGACTTGGCCTTGTGTTTTGGGTAATTGTTATTTTGGTACATCTAAGACCGTCCCATGTGCAACGTCCAGGCTGATGAGTACAGATTTTCCTCCAGTATTTTCTGATAACATGCTGCATTTATTTTACCATGAACTTTGATGAAATTCTCAGTGTATTTGTAGCTCACACATCCACCAAACATCAGTTATCCACCTCTGTGGTTCACAGTATGAATGGTGTAACTTTTATCATAGGCCTTGTTGACTTCTCTCCAAATGTAGTGTTCATGGTTATGGACAAAAAGTTCAATTTTGGTCTCATCACTCCAAATAACCTTATTCCAGAGATTTTGATTCTTGTCCCTGTACTTTTTTGTCATATTGTTCCTTTTGATTCTTGTCTCTGCACTGTTTGTCATATTATAAGTGTACGACTCTGTTGCACCAGTGTAGTACTCTTTCTTCTGGAGACTTGACCATGCAGCCCATTTTTATTCAAGTGCCTCTTTATTGTGCATCTTGACACAGCCACACCACTTTTTTTTACAGACTCCTGTGTGTCAGGTCAATTTATTTGTGTGTTTTTCTTTGCATTCCAAACAGTTTTCCTGTCAGTTGTGTCTTAACTCTCTGTTGGTCTACTTGACCGTGGCTTGGTTAAAACAGAAACCCTCATTTTCCACTTCTTTATTAGAGTCTGAATGCTGCTGATTGGTATTTTCAACTCCTTGGATATCTTTTTATATAATTTTCCTGCTTTATACAGATCAATGATCTTTTGCTTTCCTCATGACTTAGGATTCAGAAACATCAGTGCAGCACTGGAAGGAACATGCAGGGGTCTGTCAAGACCCCAAAAACTCACTGACTTTTTATACAAACACAGAAATTACAATCAAACATATCACAGGTGAGGTTGGTTACCCTTAATAGTCATTTAAACTCATGCATGTCAATTTGTGTGTATATTATCTATATATAAAATTAAGATCAGGGTCATTTGGATAGTTCTTTTGTCAGTATGATTTAGAAAGAGCAAAAATATTTGATGATAAATCTCTTCACCCTAACCATGAGTGAAAAAAAATATTTTTGTAGTATCAGTCAGTTTCTCTGAAAAATGGCCAAAAAACCACAAATTCTGCTAGGGCATGTAAACTTATGAGCACAATTGTAAGTCAACAACAGGCATCAGCTGTGATTCACACAGATTCTCTGATCCAAATATAACTGCATCAGGCCCCCTCCTCATCTTACGTCGACAGTCTGGCGCATACTGCTCCTGACAGTCATTCAATTCAATAACCCCACCACCACCACTACCACCACCTCTAAACTGAATCCAGTGCCGCTGCCTTACAATGCCATTTTAGAACTTACCTTCTATGTAAACTCCTCCAGTTACATTTCCGTGCGTCTGGATCTTGATTCCTGGACCCTCAAAAGATGTTTCCAGGTTGTGGATTTGTGTATGTATCATCAGTTTTTCATGACTTAATTAAGACCAGGTCACAGTTGAGGTCTGGAACAGCCATCACGTGTCAGAATTTGAAATGAACTGACATGATAGTCCTGGATCACCTCTAAGATCATCATGAAATGGATCATGTTGGTGGAAACTGTCATGGAGCATGTGGGATTTAATTTTTCTATTGTGGAAAAGTGCTTTATTTTTCAATTATCAATCAACCTTTCAAAAAAAAAACCCAAAAACCTGAGACAGATCCTGAATCTGTCTCAGGCAAAGTTTTAGGAGACAAGATATGGTAGAGACCTTGCTTGTGTAAGATTTTCTAGTCAAAATAAGTGATGGGCACTTATTTTAACTTAGTTACAAACAGATTGTCCAAAAGAATTGATTCATTTAAGTGAAGGCGTTGAATCAAATCACAAATGCAACTGAATTGATTCAGCAGCACTTAGTTGATGTTTTGTTAACTTTCATATAAAGTTGTCTGAATCATTCATTCAGTCAGAGGTGGAAATGCTGTGTGACGCATTGTGCAACAGGTCGTCTCCACGGAAACATTTCTGATTGTATCGTGAGGCTAGTTGCTGGTGATGGACGGACTGAGCCGAGGTAGTGAACCACCAAATGAAAGAGTGGCTAAGTAGAGCCAAGTTACTGAATCGATTCTGAATCATTCACAAATTGCTGACTCACTGAATTGTTCATGACTTACTGAATTACTTCGGAAATCACTGAGTCTATTGAACCATGAATGAGGCTAGATACCCCTACCATGGGAAAATGGAACAGAAGCCACATTAGATCATGAACAAACAATGCCAATGTAGTGATCTGAAGTCAACTACAGTATTTTTGTAATATCTAATTGAAAGAAAGTACACTAATAAAATTAAATTAAACACACAGAGCACAAAGTTGTCATAAGCATGGGTGGATGGATGGATGGATGATATGGATAGATAGATAGATAGATAGATAGATAGATAGATAGATAGATAGATAGATAGATAGATAGATAGATAGAT
>JAPTGZ010005069.1:0-10487 GCA_029814645.1 Fowleria isostigma
CAGACATGGGGAGAACATGCAAACTCCACACAGAAAGGTCCCCCCGTGCATGGTGCGGGGATCGAACTTGGGACCTTCTTGTTGTGAGGCGTGAGCGCTAACCACTACACCACCGTGCCGCCCCTACCTGAGTCTTAATTGTATTAATTTTTATTATTTTAACTTGTATTTGCCTTTCTTTTACTGTAGCCCATGTTCTACCCTAATTTCTAAAAGTTATTATTACTTTTGTCTATAAAGCACTTTGAATCAATTACAGTTGATTTTAAATGTGTCATAAATAAACTGACTTGACTGCAATACCTTCTATAACAAAACTCCTCCAAAGTTATATTTCCTTGCGTCTGGATCACTCTAGCATGCTGTCTCCATGACAACCAGTAGTATACGCAAAATCCTCATTTAAACTGGACAGTCTCCAAGACTTTGCGATGTCATTTGTGCAGGCAATCTTAGTTAACCCATGACGTGCTAATTTATTTATTTGTTTATTTGATAAGGACAATGCATATTAATGAAGACTCAGGGCAGTTAAAAAAACAACACAACTTTGTGTAAATATGTCGGATTTAGCTCAGAGCTATTTTCCATCCATAGTCCTCAAGCATTTAAAGACAGATTAAAACATACCAACATGATAAAACACTTTATACAACAAATATATGCAAGTGTACATCATACAATATATTATTAATACAATATCAAACTACCAACAAGAATACCTACTGAGATGGAAATGAAATGCTGATCAGACACATGTTCACAGGTTGGATTAGATTTTTAACCTGTTTTTTATTAACTCTTTTTTAAATGTCAAAGCAGTGGAGATTTCTCGAATAGCTGTTGGGAGACTATTCCACTTCTTTTTGCCTTTAGCAGAAATGGTGTTTTGACCTTGTTTTAGTTTATCTGAACAGCACCTCACAGTCCCCTATAGAGACAGATCTTGTACTCAGATTATTGTCTTTTCAGCTAATAAATTCCTCCAGTGGTGGGGGTGAGGGGGCAAACCATGGAGGGATGTAAAGATAAGACAGGCAAGTTTAAACAATTTGAAGTTTTAAAAATTTAACAGATTACATTTTTTTCAAAAATTGTACAGTGATGGACTCTATGGATTTTTTTTTTAGCAACACCTTGATGTTTTTTTTTTAAAAAGCTGCTCTACAGATTTCAGGTCAGTTGTATCCGCCAGAGACCAGACTGTGAAGCAGTACTCAATGTGAGAACAGACCATGCAGTTGTTAGTTGAAATAAAATTCTTGATTTGTTTACGGTGATTAACTTTTCTAGTGTTAATAACTTTTTGACATGTATCTTAAAGGTTAGATTGGAGTTGAAAGTTATACCCAGGTACTCAAATTGCGTCACCCTTTCAAGTGCCTCACTTCTTCTACATACATTCATACAGTCATTCACAACAGGTCTTTTGGTAAATCTCATGAAAACTGTCTTTTGTGGTAAGCATAAAGCTATTTATTTAATTATTTTAGCCAGTAATTTTACTCATTTAAGGCATTTGTAAGTTACAATGAAATACTGCCAATTATAGGTCCATGAGTGAACATAAAACGGTGTCATCCACATACATTTGAATACTGAGATCAGGGCATACATCAGGGAGGTCAATTATATACAAATAAAATAACAGAGATCCAAGGACTGAACCCTGTGGGACACCAACTGGACAATCTAGGAAGGAGAACTTGACACCGTCAATAGTTACACATTGTATTCTTGATGATAAATATTATTTAAACCACTGTATCATGTCATCAGAAATATTAAAACAGGTATGTTTTTTAAGAGGAACCTGATGGTTGAGTCAAATGCCTTCTGAATTGAAGGAATACAGTTCCTACACAGGGATACTTATCCGACCAAAACTTGATTTTTCAGTGAGCATGCAGTTTGCTTAGTTGAACGATAGGCCCAAAACCCAAACTGCATTGGGCGATCAATAACTAATCCTTTATCCAAGTGTTCGATAAGGAGATTTCAAACTCATTTCTCAGCTACCTTGGATATAATTTGGAGGATGCTGATTGGCTGGTAGTTGGTGTCCTGAGTTTTAGAGCCAGATTTAAAAATAGGCATCACTGTAGCTACTCTCCATGCTAGAGGAACTGTTTGATGATCAGCTGATAAATTTACCAAATGACTGATAGGTTGTATTAAAGCATTGGGATTTATTTTCACTAAATTTGTGTCAATGCCATAAATGTCCTTGGCTTCAGAACATTTTAGAGATCTGATCATTTTTGACACTTTCCATTCTGTTATTCTATTCAACATGAAAAATAGGCTGGTAATTATTGATCAAACAAGGCAAAATGGTTGAGGGAGTGAAGAATTGTGTTATTTCTAGGGTGCTGTTTGAAAAATAGGTGTTAAAAGTATTCGCTAATTTTGTAGGGTCTTTCACAGGGATATTATCTATTTGTAATTCAAAGATGTTTTTTTCTTAATTGTCTTCCTTAGCTAGTAATTTATTGAAGGTTTGCTGCACCCTCTTCCCATAACCTTTTGTGTGACAAGTGTTAAAGATCTGACTTGCGGATCATGTGTTTTTTGAGCTGAAAGCCTGGGCAATAAAAATGAACAAATTCATGCACATTAAGATGCCACAAGTACACCGCTTGTAGACATGACCAAGTCAACCATATCTTGCCTTTGGAATATATTTCAGGCAATGGAATTCCCAGTCATGTTCCTCAGAGGATTAACCATGTGTGAAAAAAGAGATCCAAGGGTGTTTTATCTGTCGGTTACATTTACATGATCATTTCAGACCTACCATGCAGACAACCAGAGAAATCAGTGTGTATTAGTATCCCAGTGTCAGTGCCAAGACATTGTGAAGAGGGAGAGGTATTCAATATACTCAAACAGGTTATTTTTATCAGAACATATATTTGTTATATCTGATAAATATTTAATATGGTGACGTTAACTTTAAAGGATATTACGCTTTTTTAGAATTTTAAAACATTTTCTTGTACTCTATATAAGCTATAAATGCTATGTTTGGGTCTGAAATCCTCATTAATTAAACTCCACATGTCCATTTGAGACAGGTCGTTTTGAGCACTGGTACTTTAAATATGATGACCCACTTCACCCCTCGCCCCCTCCAGGATGTTGACTGTCTGTTGTACACTATATTGCCAAAAGTATTCACTCACCTGCCATGACTCGCATGTGAACTTTAGTGACATCTCATTCTTAATCCAAAGCGTTTAATATTACGGTGGTCCACCCCTTTGTAGCTACAACAGCTTCAACTCTTCCAGGAAGGCTTTCCACAAGGTTTAGGAGTGTGTTTATGGGAATTTTTAACCATTCCTCCAGAAGCGCATTTGTGAGATTACACACTGATGTTGGACAAGAAGGTCCGGCTAGTCCAGTTCATCCACACCAAACTGTTTTATCCATGTCTTTATAGACCTTACTTTGTGCACTGGTGCACAGTCATGTTGGAACAGGAGGGGGCCATCCCCAAATGTTTTCCACAAAGTTAGGAGCATGAAATTGTCCAAAATCTCTTACTTTAGCACACCAAGAGACCTTGTGGAAAGCCTTCATGGAAGAGTTGAAGCTGTTATGCTGCAAAGGGTGGACCGCCGTCATATTAAACCCTATGGATTAAGAATGGGATGTCATTAAAGTTCACATGCAAGTCATGGCAGGTGAGCAAATACTTTTGGCAATATAGTGTAGTTTTCAAGATACAATATGCTGGTCTAGTGCTAACGAAAAATTATAATTTACAACTAATGATAGCAAAAACGGGAAACTGTAGCCTTCAGCCTCATAGATTTGAGTCAGTCCAGTAAGAACCAGTAAGAACCAAGATTTCTGATACTAACTTTACCACAGTCACTCTCAAGTCTGCTAAGTGAACCTGGAAATCCCTACAAATGCACTGAAATCATAATCAGACCAGCTAGTTATGGTGTTAAATGTCTACACATGTCTGTCCTAGATTGGTGAGTAGAAATATTAGGTGTAAATGTGCTTTAGATGTGTTTAAAACTGAACTGGAAATTACCAAACGACTTAGCATAGCATCCACCTCCAGCAGTAAAAATACCTGAAAATCACTTCAAAATCACTGAAATCATTATCAGACTGGCCAGTTAAGGTGTTAAAGGTCTAGACGTGTCTTTGCTGCTGTACTCAAAGAGCCTTCAGTGGAAGTATTGACCTTGTTTGTGCAAATGTAGCGACATAACTACTAATAAAATGAAACAAACTAAGAAGAAATCAAAACAGGTTGTAGAAATCCACTCGATTTCAGCCAAAATGAATATAAAAACAGCTCTGCAGCACCTGGAGGGTTCCAAGTCAAACTCTATGAACAATTAAGATCGCCAAATGCATAAATAAATGCACCAAAGGCTAAGAAAAGGGGGTTTAGCATAATATCACCCCTTTAAAAGATAAACGAGGTGGGCACTTTCATAAAAGCTTTTCTGTAGAAATAAATTATAGGCTTTCAAAAACAAATCAGAATGTAGACATTACCCAGTTGCTTAACTGATTTAAGTGTTCATTAAATTGTGAGAAACACATGCCTTCTGGATTCTACTGTTGGATGATGGCCGGAGGATAAGTGTCCCTGTGATGTACGTACAAATGCCAATTAGCTTTCAAAGACACACGGAGAACGGGATAATCTCCAGTATGAAAGGTTTATTAGTGCCAAAGCACCAAATGTAACATAAGCGTTAGCAACGATAAGCGAAAGGCAAAGTCTAAGGCGATCCTCACAGTAGGAACCGGCAGGTAGAAAGAACACGGAAGGTCTGCGTCTAGGACTTAAGAAGAGGTTCTGGTTGTCTAGGAGACCCCAAACTTCTGGTAACCATGGTGCCGCTCAACCAAACACCTGTGGAGAGATGGAACACAGAGAGAGAGAGAGAGAGAGAGCAAGGCGCAAGACGTGCCCTAGCGGTCATCACAGCTTCAATAACAGCTTCAACTTACTGCTCAGCGTGGTGAATCGTTAAGTGCTACATGTATTTCAGTCAAACCATTAATGCTGAAGGCTGCAGTCACTCAACAAGAGCCTCTAATGTGTTTTCCCTCTGCAGTTTTCTGTCCACAATCATGTCTGTTAGTGTGTTATTATTCTTGAAGAATGAGCAGCATCCTCACTGCACACAACAGGTGTGGCAGATGTATTTTTCATTTTTCAATGAGGACAGATGAAGCTGCTGACCTGAATGTACATGTGTAAACCTGGTTTGTCACAGAATTTGATGATATCTTTCTATGTAAAACACTCATGTATTTTCCTCATAATATTAATGCTTCATTAAATTATGTTGCATTGTGAAATTTTTTTCTCCAAGCACCATTGAGTACCATGGATAAAAATGAAAATAAGCAGGAGCCGACGCTGAACATTAGTGCCTTAAGAGACCCATTCATTAAGTACAACTATGTGTATGGGTTCCTTCCAGCTCATGCTCTCATTAACCCTTCCTTTCCCTCCCTTCTGCATTGTATTTCTCAGCATGCTATCCCCTGTTTTCTGTAATCAGCTGCATCCCATGATGTATTTACATGAGCAATTTACCTTTTACCCCTCTGCAATTACTTTGATGACTGATTACAGCATGTATTATTGGGACTTAATTTTAACAAACACTTTTAGATTCTTTTGTGTGAAAAATGTTTAATGAATGCAATTTATTATTATTATTATTATTATTTATGATTAAAATGGTTAGTCATTTAAACTATTCTGCTTTAAATATAACAGAAGAAAACATGTGGTCCAGCTTTTTTTTTTTTTTTTTTTACATGAACAAGATGATCACAATGTGGTCTGAAAAGGTTTTTGTTTTGCATTTATTTCAGGCTTCTTGGCCATCAGGGGACTCACCAATCCCTAAACCCTTTAACGTCTCTGACAAATAAGTTGTACGTATCAAAAATTGATATATATTTTTTTTTTGCAGCTATGTTTTTGTCACTCTGAGAGACACATAGATGCACATTACAAAAACAATGTAAAACAGTTCAACAAATGTTTCTAAATCATGATATTTCTACATACCAGTTCTAGAGCAGCATTTTTGTAATCAGTTAATCTACCCATGATTCAATTTGATTCAATAAAACAATTTATCTAAATAGGTGAAAAGAATACTAAAAATGTGAAAAAGACAAGTCTGAAAATGAAAAACTGGCAATTTATTCCAGAACCAGTTGACATGAAAACCACAATTAATGTAATATTATTACACAGTGGCAGCTATAGAACTGCATGGACTGAATGGTAAATGTCTTTGAACACAGTGATTGAATGAATAACACTAAGTTGTCAAACATAGGCCCATACCTCTACTGTATCTGATTGTTTCTAATTTTAAATTATTCATAGTTCAATGGAATTCAGTGCCTTAAGGACAGCCTAATTAAAACCAGTTCTTCGCTTTGATTCCAAATGTGGTCACATTAGTGAAGTTAAATTCTATTAATTAAATCAGTGTATGATAATATGTTTGTTTGTTTTTTTAAATTAAGATATTTTGGTTCAGTATTTTCAGTTTAATTTCTAAAACACTTCACATACAATTATATCCCAAACCACTCATTATTGTTTTGGGAATTTTAAAGTAATTAAAAGGCAGAGGGGTATGGAGGTGGGGGGATGGGATGATTACTTTTTTTAATTAACTTATTTTTTCTCATTTGTGTTTTGTGCTTTTTGTTTATATTTTTTGTTAATATGTTCAAATAAAACAAGACCACACCATGACCTAACTGCACATATGTGGTTATGGAAATATATTATGCGCACAATGTGAATGCAGTAAAATTGTGATTATATGACAATGGGCCTCATTCACTAACATGTGCATGGAAATGTTCTTATTTTTCACAAAGTGCATCAGCAAATTCATAAACCCTGCGTACCAGCCAATTTTATTCTTATCACCTTGCGTATGTTTATGAATCAGAATCATTCTACATTGACGGGCACGTGCTTGCAATTTGTGATTAGCATACTACCACACCCCCATTTCTCCATATAAGGAGAATATATGGACTATTTCCACTTGACTAGAGTTGATACATGCATGAAGGAAGCAGTTACGCAAGAAGGAAGAAAAGAGGTAAATTCAGTTTGGCGTCCTCTTGCGTGTCGTTTTGTAGCGCTGCGCCGGGTCTTGAACGACTGCCATGGGTTATTGCAGGATTTTGGAGGGCACAGCATGGACCAGGATGATCTGACACACTGTCACAGCTTTGTTTTTCAAAAATGCCTGCTCCACATGACCTCTGTACAGGATGCAGCGCATACAGCCGCTCCATCACACACACCTTCACAGGTATAAAGCAGTTTACACCGGCTGTATCCAAACACATCCAACAGACCTTAAACACGACTAAAGTGCACTTGATTTCAGCGTACGTGTGAGCATCTATGTTATTATAGCGCACCTTTGGATGGGGTTCAGGGTTTGTGTATGTCATGTTTTCACACAAACAATAGACCGTTTTAACTTTAACAGACTACAGACTGACTAAAAATACTACCTAAAAACAACTGACATAAAAGACAAGAACAAAAGATGCTCACCAACATCCATCCACTTCTCACAGCCCCGCCTCCAAACACACATTCCCACTGGACTGTTTTACAAAATAATTCTCGTGTTCCTTTGTAAATAGGACTGTTGTTATTGTTGAATATTTTAATTGACACAATGATGAGGGTAAAGGTGTGTCAATTTCATGATTAATACATTTGGCCAATTTATTAGTAAATTAATAATTTTTAAAATGTTATCTGAATCTATTTTTAATGAATGTGGTTTTATTATGCTCGGCATGGACTTAAACATGTGTTTGCATTTTGTAAGTCAGTCCAACTTTCCTTATTTGTGCGCACGCATGGTCTGAGGCAGTTCTAAATTTGTTCCCAGAATAATTTTGGGAATTTGGTTACAAAAATATCGATGAATCCCAGATTTATATGTCAAACAATTGTACACAGTTTATGCACGTATTTGTGAGCATGCACTGATTGTGAATGAGGCCAAATATGCTCATAAAAACATTTGAAATAATAATAATTTTAAAAAGTTTAATGTGGTTTGAAGCATTTATGCTAATTTTGCTTTACTTCATCCCCTTGATTATTCAAAAGATGGATTCAAAACTGGACAAAGTCGGAGCCCTTCTGAAACGGGAATGAGTAAATTTCTTTAAATTGTAAGTTCCTTTCAATTCGGCTGTTTTGTTTTAACTTTGGACTCCGTTTTTGCTGGAAACAGGCTGGTGGAAATCAACTGCAGCAGCTGTTAGTTTCAGAAATTGTTTAATTTTCTATTAGCACTTCATGTCCTTGGTTCAAGGATAAGTTCTTCAAATCTCCTGGTGGAAAGTAAACAAGTAGCTGTGCTGCTCTCTTTCTCTTCTGACTGATATATCACTGAGCTTTGTTTTGGATTAATCTGAGAAGGGCTGCCAGCGCACACACACACACACACACACACACACACACACAGACTGAAATGGACACACACAAATGTACACAGACTTTTCCTTTGTCCATGGGCACCTTCCCCCACTCTCTCCCATCTGATATGACACAAAGATGACGTACGCTGTGCACCAAGTTTGCGTGCTGCTCCTCAGACTACGTTGGTCACGCCCCTTATCCTAATTCCCCCCACCCATTTCACAATGTTGCTAGTGCCGTGTCTTTAAATGTGTTCTTGTTTAAATGGGCTTAAACGCTGGAGTGTTTTTCTTCCCCAGCAAGACAGTGCACATTACGAGCACTGTGTTGTAGTCTTTTTTATCTCTCCTCGACCCTCATGTTTATCCTTTCTCTCTAATGTGGCCACGACATTATCCTGTATTCCCACGTAAATTTTCATATCTTATATGTTTCGTGGATGGTGTACTGTAAGAAATTTTGTTGCTTGGTTACTCTGTAACATGTGCAATAACAGTAAAGCCTGATTGAACCCCCACTGCGGCTCTGACCCAAGACTCCACCATTCTTCTGTAGCCCATCCCCCAATTCCATTTTTTTCTGAATCGCCACTAATAAACACCACTGTGCTTTTTTTTTTTTTTTTTTTTTTTAGTAAAGTAACTGTACCATGCATATGGTCAAATGACTATGATCCAAATGTGAGCACAGTTTGCACAACCCTGAAGTTGTAAGGTAGTTAAAGTTTTACTGTGTAGAATTTAATAGCATCTAGAAGTGAAGGTGCAGAGTGCCACCAACTAAATATCTCCAGTCTCCCACAAAGGTAGCTGAACAAACATGAAAGGGCCTCATTAGTGACTGTTTTCATTCGCCTGGGCTTTTTAGTTAGTGTTTAATAAGTCCACTTGATGTAGGAAGTGACAGTAATTCTCCATTAAGGTGGATTCAGCCTACTATGTAATAAAAAAATGGAGTTGAGGAAGCAACCTCCTGAGATATAAAAACCCAAAATGGTGCTTATGTCAGGTAATTCTACACAAAAGAAAACATGTCTGTAGCTGTTTTCAGACTGGTCAGCCTGGTGTCAGAGCACACAGCACCAGTTACACTGGGAACTGAAGTGCTTACCCGTGAACAACCCACCTTGCACAGCTAAAGGTCCAGTGTTGAATTGACTCCCACAGAGTTGATTTTAACACATTCTCAGAGTTTATATAGCTCTACACTTTCCAGAGTTAAGTCAACACTTTTAAGATAGTTAAATATTTAACACTGGGAGAGAGTACATTTTTTTTAATCACTACACAGAGTTGAATTAACACTACAGGAGTAGACAAGAAACTCTACTCGGACACATTTGTTTTCCCTCTCAGTGTTAGTTTGATTCCATAAAAATAGCTTTCAACATCAGAAAGATTTAGAATTGTTTCTAAAAAAAAATAAATTCTTGAAAAACTGATTTTTGAGTTGGTGACCTTTATTTTACCTCTTCAAATTAAAACAAAACATTGTAAAAGAACGTACAATATACAAGCTCTCATCTGAAACATTATATGAGCTTTGAATATCAAACAGTTTTTGGAACTTCAGCTCAGACACTTTGATCATTCGCTTTTCCTCAGTCTGCACAACTCTGAATGCACGATAATGGTGATCAAAAGTCTCTGTTAATAGCTTGTTTGTAGAGATGAAATTTATGGCTCTTTGGAGGGAGCCGGATCTTTGGGATTCATTTCAAAGAGCCTTTCAAAAGACTGGATCATTTGGCTCATTTTTATATTTATTCACTTTTAAGAAGCCAGCCTGGGGTTAATTCATTTTACCCTGGAAATAATCACAGTGAGGAATGACGGGCTGAGATCTGGATCAGAATAATTTCTAACTCAGATTTCCCACCAATATTTGAGTTTAAATTATTCGGAAATATAGCTTCATTAGACACATGAGGACAAGATTTTAAAGTCTGATATGGATTCATTGTAAATATTCCACTGCCATATCCCTCTGAGTTGACAGTGAGATC
>JAPTGZ010005094.1:0-10487 GCA_029814645.1 Fowleria isostigma
AGATAGATAGATAGATAGATAGATAGATAGATAGATAGATAGATAGATAGATAGATAGATAGATAGATAGATCATCAGTATAAACATGTATGTTCAGTTTTATCCAGGTTCATTCTCGTGGTTCTCGGCGCCCACCCTCTAGCTCCGCCCCTTTCCCCTCCTCCATCCTGTGTCCTCTGTAAAACTCTGGCCGTTGGTTTCTGTCTGACTCAACTTAATCTCGGTGATGGACCGCGTTGGCCTCAGCTCTGGCTTTGACAAATGGCCGTGTTTAAATCAGTCATTACCCACTTATCGGCGCATACATCTTAAGGACGCATGTGGACGTCATCATTACACTTAGACTTTCAGATCCTACACAGGCACGTCAACGCCTGGCAGACGGAGCCCGGGGCTTCTGTAGATGTATGGGCCGTATATGAATATGTGTGACTTATGCTAGGGCTGGGTGATATTAGAAAAAACTGACGTTGCGATTTTTTTAACCCTGATATATATGTAGTGATTTTCTTCTTCTTTTTTTGGTGATTTTCTTCTTTTTCTGTGATTTTTTCTTTTGTTTTTGGTGATTTTCTTCCTTTTCAATGATTCATTTTTGGTGATTTCCTTTGTTTTCTGTGATTTTCTTCCTCATTTTCGGTGATTTTTTTTTTGTTCGTTGCTCATTTTTCAATGTTGTTACCAGTAACTCACTCCACGGGCAGGGGCGTGGTCTGCTTCAGGAAACTGAATGATTTGTTTTCGGTGATGTACTTCTTTATTTTTGGTGATTTTCTTCCTCATTTGCAGGGTTTTTCTTCTTTTTCTGTGATTTCGTCTTCATTTTTGTTGATTCTCTTTGTTTTCAGTGATTTTCTTCTTTTTCTGTGATTTTCCTCTTTGTTTCGGTGATTCTCTTCCTTTTCAATGATTTTGTCTTCATTTTTGTTGATTCTCTTTGTTTTCTGATTTTCTTCCTCATTTTTCAATGTTGGTACTAGTAACTCACTCCATGTGCAGGGGCGTGGTCTGCTTCGGCAAACTGAATGATTTTCTTCTTTGTTTTCGGTGATTTTCTTCTTTGTTTTCGGTGATTTACTTTTTTGTTTTTGATGATTTGCTTCTTTGATTTGGTGATTTTCTTCCTCATTTTCAGTGATTTCTTTTTCTGGGATTTCGTCTTCATTTTTGGTGATTTTCTTCTTTTTTCTGTAATTTTCTTCTTTTTCTGGGATTTTTTTCTTTGTTTTCTGGGATTTTCTTCATTTTCAGTGATTTTCTTTTTCATTTTTGGTGATTTTCTTCTTCATTTTCAGTTATTTTTGTCTTTATTTTCAGTCATTTTCTTCTTGATTTTTGATGATTTTCTTCTTCATTTTTTGGTGATTTTTCTCTTGTTTGTTGCTCATTTTTCAATGTTGTTACCAGCGACTCACACCATGTGCAGGGTTGTGGTCTGCTTTGGCAAACTGAATAATTTTCTTCTTTGTTTTCGGTGATTTACTTTTTTGTTTTCAATGATTTACTTCCTCATTTTTGGTGATTTTCTTCTTTGTTTTCTGTGATTTCCTTCATTTTCTGTAATTTTTTTTATTTTTAGTTATTTTCTTCTTAATTTTCAGTCATTTTATTCTATATTTTCAGTAATCTCTTCTTCATTTTTGGTGATTTTCCCTTGTCCGCTGCTCATTTTTCAATATTGTGGTCTGCTTTGGCAAACTGAATAATTATGATTAGTGGATCGCTGCGTACGGTGTTTGTCAGATACTTTTAAAATTAGATGAAAACAGTTTGAGTTCATTTCCATCCTACATCACAGGACCTGCGACGTGACTATTGCGCACACGTACATTGCGATGACGACGCTCTAACGACATATAGTGCAGCTCTAACGCCTGCTTGGCCCAGTGTTTTGTTGCTCAGGCCTTGTTGCCATCCATAAAGCTTACGTCACCTGACATGGATTTGACTGTTGGTTCCACACACTCAGTAGCTGGCCCGCTCCAACTCCTACATGTGTGTTTTTAATCTTTTTTTTTTTTTTTTTTTTTTTTTTTTTCGGTATTTAATTGCTCCCACGTTCAGACCAGGGGTATTTTGAAGTTCACAACACTCTGATCAAATTAGATTATTTCTTACTTCATAATCGCAACGTTGATCCCTGCTTAATCACCGCGTAATGACACATTAAAGAGCAGGCATTTGGATTGTTGATTCCCGCAGACAGAATACGACTTCATTATTCTGTATTATGTAACGTTGTGTTTTCCACTTTGCATGAATCCAGTCTTTGGGTTTTCGTCTCTGAGGTGAAGGGGCCATTCAGGCTGTTCATTGGCCCTCGGAGTGCACTGAAAACATGGGAAATGGCTCCATCTAGTGGTCGTAACCTGCAATCACCGGTCTCTAAAATGCAGTGAGCTCAGCGGCAATTACTTTACATTAACACATAAAGACCCAGTGGTACGTTGGTGGCAGGTCCGAAATTATTTTTCTGTCTTTTTAGCTTTTCGTAAATGATTTATCATCATTTCATCATCAGTATCCTCTGTATTTTGCACTTCTTGAACCAAAATCAACTACTGTTTAATACATGTCTCCTATCAATGCTTATAAATAATGTGTAAAATACAGTTGTCATCTTTTTATGGTCATCAGATATGACAGTTCAGAGGTTCTGTAGTTACCATGGAAACACCATCATCTTCTACAACAGTGTTTCTCAAATGGGGGTACATGGAAGAAGACCAGGGGGTACTTGAAATTTTTATTGTAAAAATATATTAAATAAGTCACAAAGTACTGAATATGAAATAAATAGAATTATATAAAACACAATAAGTACAGTCATATAATAGTTTTATTGTCAATCATCTTGTTTAAGCTTTGTTAACATTTGAAGAACATTTATATTTATATTATTAAAATGAGTTTATTTGAATAGAAAAGTCATTTTTTTGTTGATGAAACGTTCATGTATTCATTAGCATTTTATTTTTCTTATTATTTATTTGCTTACAAAAATTTGTGTGAAAGAAGATTAAGGCCACTGGAAAAAAAAAATATAAGAATTAAGGTCCAATATTTTTTTTTAATTATTACTCTGAGAAAAATTCAGAATTCTGACCAAAAAAAAAAAATAATAATAATAATTGTTGTTTAATTTTTTAATTAAAAAGTCAGAATTCTGGGAGAAAAAATCTGACTTTTTCTCTGAATTCTGACTTTTTTCTCAGGATAATAATAAAAAACGTATTGGACTTTGATTTCTTTTTTTTTTTTTCCAGTGGCCCTTATCCTCTTCCATAGATTTGTTATTTATCTTTTTATTTTTCAATTTACAGTTAAATATATGTTGTTGTTTTTTTACAAAATGTTTAAAAAATAATGACACCTTTAGCATAGGAACAAAATGTTACCAAATTTTTGTCAATTACAAATACTGAAGTGAGAGTTGGGGGTACTTGAATAAAGAACCACTGTTCTACAACATTGATTCACCAGTAAAACTCACGGAGTTGAATCAACGGCGGTGGATGGAGATGCTTGCTTTGTGTTCAGTTAATGATAGATTTGACTAAAAAAGTCACTTTTTCTTCATTTTGGTCTGTTTTTGATTTTATAACCATCAACTTTGTTCTGAGCTTTTATCAACATCTACATAATCAGTGAATTAAATATAGGAAAATACCTGATGTTCATTGAAAAAACACAAAATACAGAGGATAATGTCATAATAAATGTTGATAAATAACATTAGAAAAGTAAAATATAGAGGAAAAAATATTTTGGAAGTCATAAAAGTGGCACTGGGACTTTATGGGTTAAATTCAGTAATAGTATGATATAGTTAGTATAGTCGGGAGCACAAAAACCCTAATGTTAGTGCCCAAAAAATGTCAACACTGACAAGACAGTAACTGAAATGAACATTATGTCATTTCATCAGAAAGCAGATAACACTTCAAGCTAATTAATCAATCAATTAATCAAATTTAATTAATATAGCACCACATAATAATGAAGTTTTTTAATTTTATTTTACATTCAGAGGTGGTCTAAATGAGGCTCTGTAAGTAATTAAAAGTAACAAATAAATAACAATTATCCCCTCAAAGTCAGTTCATGTAGTTTTATTGATGGCAGAGACTTCATCCAGTACAAATGTATTATTGATCAACCTCTAGGATGTAACATTCAATGATTTGATTCAGGAAACCACACGACTACACAACACTACTGACAAAATTTAAAAGTACACAAAATATGAAATATAATGTAAAGGTTAAAGTTAGTTTGACCTCTGACCCCATGACAAGACACAGCACAAACATTTAGAAACATCTGACGTGTGTTGAATGAAACCCGGTGTAAAACATCAGAAAATGAACTGAGTTTGTGTGTTTCAATACTTTTATCCATACATTTTGTTTTTTCGAGTAAATTCCACCCCGATGATCGCATTTCTTAAAAACTGTCGTTCAACGTGTCCTGTTTGTTTCCAGGACATCAACGTCTGCATTCTAGAGAATTATCCAGAGTGCTCCAACCCCAGAGTTTTCTACATCATCCCTTACTTTTGTGGGCAGCATCCACAATGCAGGTAAATACAACCACATACAAAAAAGATGACATTTATAGACACGAGATGACGATAACGCCATGCTTTGTCTGTTATTGCTGTGTGTGTTTATGTCTGTTTCGTACACTCATGCCTCTTCTCTCCACTTAGGGAACCAGGAGTGTGGGCTCTAGAACGGGCCAAACAGAATGTGCTGGAGAACTACCTCCTGGTTGGAATCCTGGAGGAGTTGGAGGATGTTCTGCTGCTGTTGGAGAGGCTCTTACCCCACTACTTCACTGGAGTCCTCAACATCTACAAGAGCCCCGGTGGGTGCACGGGCTCACGCTCAACTATCGCATATGTAGATGAGGTTTTACTCGACACGTGGAGCGTGGCTGCGGTATTTATACCCACACCAGGGTAGATCTAGGTTATAAAAGCCAAGTGTGTGTATGTGTGTGTGTGTGTGTGTGTGTGTGTATGTGTCTGGGAATTCACACAAAATCATACAGAGTTGACTCCTGCAGTTTGTCATACTTTTGGATTTTTGGTCAATGAACAGACTAGTGAAAACGGCAAGTTGATATGACCAATATTTGTGGAGATATTAGTAATTTTGGAAAACAATAGCTTTATAATCACCTTAATATGTCCAGAATGCTTTGGCGGTGACTGCTGGACAGTTGCAGTACTGCATGCACAAAAACAACCGCATCTAGAACCCTTGGTAGTAGTATAATATCAGGGATTCCGTCTGTCCTTCCACCTGTCCTTCTCGAACATTACCTCTGCTGGCGTTTGTTTGTCTGTCTGTTAGCAATTTTACGCAAAAATTACCCCACCGATTTGGATGAAACTTTCAGAACATGATGGAAATGACGCAAGGAAAAATCAGTTAGATTTTGGGAGTGATCTGACATTTTACTCCCGTCCAAATGCGCTAATTTGGTTCAAATGGCATTACTTACGGGCTCTCCTCTCCTCCATGTGGGTGTGGGCGGGGCTACCTGCGCTTCACTGAGCTGTGTGTGTGAGGAAGGGGGAGGGGCCAGGTACTGGGGCAGTGCGCTCCATGCTGTATGTCTGTCTGTGTCTGTCTGTCTGTTAGCAACTGTATGCCAAAACTACTAGATGGATTTTGAGAAAATTCCAGTTTTTTTTTTAAAGGATTCTTTAACATTAGGAGATAGGACCATTTTCAGCATTTGTGCATAAAACTCAACAAAAAAAAAAAAAAGTCAGGGCACTGATACAAATAAATGTAAGATTATTACTTTGGTGTGAGTCATAGTATTGGGGGAACTATCATGCCTGGTGGAGGTCTACGCTCTCCAAGTCCTTTTCCAGTTTGAGTTTAGTTTATTTTGAATATGCAGCAAAATGAAGTAATCCTACTTTAGTCCATAGAAACAATTATTATTTTTATTGTTTTTATTATTAGTATTATTATTATGTCATTATTATTATTATTAGTTGTAGTATTGGTATTAGTAGTAGTAGTATTATATTATTATTATTTTTATCACTATTATTATTATTATCATTATTATTCTATACATGTAGCCTGTTTGCGTTAAATAAATGACCAGTTGAACTAATCTTCCTCCTGTATTTGTCCATCCTCTTCCTCTAGACTACAGGAAGATGGGGAACATGACGGGCACGGTGCGTAAACACACGCCCACCCTGGAGGCCCTGCAGGTCCTCTACCACCGCATGCGCTACGAGTACGAGTTCTACAACTTCATCCGTGACCAGTTTCACCTCACGAAGAAAAAAATCGGCCTCAAGTCCGTGTCCCAGCCCCCCGCCTACTCGCCCGCCTTCCTGCGCGAGCTGGCCCTCCGAACCCCGGAGCCTCTGGACGAAGACGAGGACCTGGACACAGACCTGGAGGATGCCAACAGCTGGCTGATCCATCCTTAAGGACTGACTCGGTAACAGCTGACGTCGCCAAAACGCTCATTCGCTCGATTTGGCCGGTGATAGCCGGAGGCAGTCCGGGGGGGGGCCGGGTGACGGGGACCCTCCCCTATCTATCAGCGATCCCCAGAGAAGTGAGGTGTGATCAGGGCCGTGCGGATCGCCACGCTCGTGTTTTTTACGGGCTCTGTTTTCTGTCTGCCAAAGACTCCTTTCACAAGAGGCTCACCACTGATGACTGTTGGCTCGAGTAATTGGAGGGACAAAACGTTCTCTTTCAAATTAGACCAAGGACGGCGGGAAATAATGTTCAACTCAATTCACTCGACTCAAGTTTAGTCTTAATTTGAGCTTGTTTTTTTGGGTTTTGCTTTCTTGCAAGAAATCATCCTTACTGCAAAATCTCCAGGAGAGATTAGTGCAAGATGTGGACGGCTATTTTAGGACTTCTGAGGTGTTGTCGAAAGGTTAATGTCCGAAAAGTCCGTCAAATCCTAATGGTAAAAAAAAAAAAAAAAGAAGTGCCAAAACCATTGTGTGTATTTTCGGGGTCCAGGACTGTTTTAAGTGCCAAACCTTGCGAAGAGTTCCGGGAGCTGTGTGACAGAAACCTCTATGCACAGCTGATGACCCTGTGACAGAGTCCGTTGTCATGGTATCAGTTTATGACAGTTTGTTTGAGTTGTAAAATAATATTAGGTGTAAATGAGGGTTCATCAGTAAGCACTCAATTATGAATTCAGAGAATTCAGCGACGTGTGCCTGAATGACTGAGATCGACCAAACCAGCAGCTCGTTTCCATATAGTTGTACTGTCTGAGAAAAGTCATTGTTTTAACGTTGTTGGGAGTTGAACAGTAAGGGCGTTTTCAGACTGGGTATCCGAGGACGTAGACGAATACATTTGACCCCAAAGTCCACTTAATTTTATTCATGTGAATGCAAACGTTCAATGAGCGAGTACCATAACCGAGTCAGGCTAAGACGGAGTGCATGGATTCCGGTTGCCATGTGAAAGCGACCTGTGCTCAAGACCAAAAGTGACCTACAGTTGTGTTCATAAGTTCACATACCCCAGCTGAATTTGTATTTATTTGGCCGTTTTTCGGAGAATATGAATGATAATAAAAAATAAAATTCTTTCACCCATGACTAGTGGTTGGGTGAGTCCATTTATTATTAAACAAGTGTCTCTTTTTAAATCACAACGACAATAGAAACTGTCTAAATGACCCTGATCAAAAGTTTAAATGCCCTAGTTCTTAATACTCTATATTGGCCCCTTTAACCCTGTAAAACCGGACCCATTAAAAACTAGCCAGAAAATTTTAATTTTTGGAAATGAAAATGTTTATTAGCCCTTTTAACATAATCCAGGCAAAAAATATTGGCATATTATTTTATCATATATTACTTCCTATCAAATTTGATACATTGGATGTTTTTGGCAACTTTTTGCTCACATCGTTAACTTTAGCTACAAAGTAAATTTTGGCGGTAACTTTTGAAAATATACATATTTCAGGTGATTTTTATAAAAAAAAATTTCATAAAAAGTTTTACAGCCTTTTTATGCCCCTTAAATCTTTCAATATTCAGCCGAATAACAATGTAAATGTTCTTCTTATTGGAACTTTTTGAAAATTACCAAAAACTTTCCTACAAATTGTGCGTTGGATGATTTAACGTTTGCAGTCATACTGAAAAAGGACACACAAAAAAAGTCTTTCCATTGGCTGCAGTTTGATGATAATCCACCAGGGGGCAGTAAACATATATTGAGTCATTTATACAACACATTTTTAAGAAAACTATTGATCTTGTTGATAATAGAAACAAATAAAAAACAGGTAAAAACACACAAAATGACTAAAAACACAGTGCAGTTCATTTTGTGGTATTGAGAGCAGCTACTGCAGAAGGGATGAATGATGTTTTGGTAAATGTTTTTCCTGGCCACTGGGCGCTAGTCGATCACTGGTATGACAGCCAGTGATCCAATAAATAGGGCCCACAACTTTTACCTTTCATGCGGCCCACAATTCCTAGCGGCACCCCAGCATTGAGGAATTCTTAAAACATCTTAAGTTTCACTTTCACTTTGTATGATCGTATGGTGTGCACACATTGAAAGTAAGAACTTTTACTCAAAGTTTCTTTTAATTTAAGTACTTCTTTTTACTTTTACTCTAGTACAATTTTAGATGGATAGTTTTACTTTTACTTGAGTAGAATTTAATCAAAGTAAAGATACTGTTACTTATTTACAAGTTTTCAGTATCTTTCCACCTCTGCGGACAAACGGACGAAACAGTCGGTGGATGACGTAACGGTTTGTCACTTCTGCGTTTCTTCCATTGCTACAAAATTTCCTCCACACCGCCACCTGCTGTTTCAGGCCTGTAACACCCAGTTGTTCTCGGCCCGTGGTACGAGGTATGTGCTTATGAGCGCAACATCTACGGGAAAGGTGTGATCGTATCTAGGAACTGCACGGATCCGGATACCCAGTCTGAAAACCTCCTACGAAGCATTATTGGAGCGGTAATTTGTCTAATCCAAAGTTTGCTGATTGAATTTGCCAAATACCAGTGCTGCGTTTCACGACAAAACTCTACGAATATACCGCACTTTTCTGGGGCGACTTCCTGAAATTTTGCAGCACAGCGAGGGCTCTGTTAACAAGAGGAAACTGGATAACTGAACTAATACTGTAAGATCTACGTCACTGTTCGAAGGTTTATGTTGATCTGTCGTTGCTCTCTGATTAATATCATCAATGTTTTTCCGACGCTAACACTCGTTTCTAATTTTTTTAGCAGCTATTCGGAGTGCAGTTTTTCCACCATCCATGTAAACCCAATCATCCGGAGAACAGTAACCATAAGCTAATCCATGACTGTCACATTCACCCTCCTGATCCCCGGTACCTTTACGTTTTTATTGTCCTGGTGTGTGTTGAGTTTTTTTTTTCCTTTTTGCCAGTTTTAATTTATTATTTTGTACTCATTTGCATTCCAGATAAAATTCTCAGGAAGAAAAAAAAAATATTGAATAACTTAAAAGATTTGTGTCTGTTTTCTGGCGGCTATAGAACCATTCTTCAGTGTCCAGAATGAGTTTATATCTCAACAGCTGAAAACTGGTCAACAAATAATGCAGTCCATCATTTTTGCAGTCTTCAAAATAAATGTCATCTAACTATTGCAGTCCATGTTTCGGATTTTCTTGTGTGCAGAATGTCTTGTCTTTTTAATTCGAGGCCTCTTTTAAAGTGTATGTTTGATAATGCTGCAGCTTCTAAAAATGTCTTCTTCTGCTCTTGTATTGCTCTTCATTTACTGAATCACTGGTTCCATAAATCGAATGCAGCTATAAGAAAATGTCTCCATAAGTAAACAGTGCTCCCAGTGGTGAAGTATTAGACTGTAATAAAATGAAATATAGCAAATAAAAGTAATTTTATTCAAAAATAGTTCTGGATAATCAGAGACGGATTCATTAGGGATTTTTGAGGTAGTTAACAGTGATTCAAATTTATTAATATTTATCAAGTGGATTGGCACTGCCCCCCAGTGGTTGAACATAAGTGCTCCAAAAATTGACATTTTAGTCAAAACTTTATTTCATATATAAACAGTTCATGACACTTCCCAATACATCAACAAGTCATTTCTGAGGTTTTTAAGTTTTTAAATGTGTTTTAAGTCATTTTCCACAGGGTTATCATTGCCCCCCCGTGGTCAAACATAAGACTATAGTACATGGGTAGACAACCCTGGTCCTCAAGAGCCACTATCCTGCACATTTTAGATGTATCCCTCTCGCAACACACCTGATTCAAATGATAAGCCTATTGTCCAGCTCTGCAGATGCCTGATAATGTCCGTGAGGTATGCTGGTCCATCTACTTGCAAAAGTATTCACCCCCCTTGACATTTTTCGTGTTTTGTTGCCTCACAGCCTGGAATTAAAATGGATTGTTTGAGGGTTTGCATCATTTAATTTACAGAACATGCCC
>JAPTGZ010005138.1:0-21638 GCA_029814645.1 Fowleria isostigma
ATATATATACACACACACACACACACATATATATATATATGTATAAATCTTTCTCTCGCCCACCTGGGCGGTGTCTCCTTCAGACTTGGGTCCTATAGAGGCCTGGGAGCCTGAGGGTTCTGCGCAGGATCTTAGCTATATATGTATGTATGTATATATAAATATTACATATAAAAAGACTATAGTTGGACAGTTTGACCATGTTTTCATTTTGATGAGCCAACTCAGCCAAAGCTCAGATTTTGTCAGCTGAGTGTGTTTTTGACTATTTGACACGAAATGTGAGCAGCAGGTGGGTCACCATGTTTTGACCATGTGTTGCAATCCAAAGTTGAGGGGGCTGTCCTCTAGCAACTATTGAGCAAAGCACAGACCATAGACCCTAGGCCAGCATCAGCTACATCACACTCTACAAGCTCATTTTGCATGTTCACATCAAATCCACAACAGTGCGTTACCAAGACAAGACATTTTTCAGCTTGTCAAGATGGATCAAAAAGTGAGGTTATGAGCATGACTTGATGATGGGTTTTTTTTGTTGTTGTCTTGTTTTTTGGGTTTTTTTACAAATATGACCTAGTTTCAAATGTTGATTTCCGCTTGGTAATGAATTTAATTTTTGATATTCTTTACAAGTCTAATGTCTAGTTTCGGAAAATCTGATGTGCTCTGACATCTATTTGTAGACCTGCTATAAATAGGCCTCTTCTGGCAACACATGCTTGTCTATGATAGGCAGTTACAGGGACTTTCTTCACAGGCTTACGCTCTCAAAGTAACGCTGAGGACACCTTAATGGTAAGTGAAAACATATTACATTAAGTCTGATGTTAACCAAGAGACACCTGAGGTTTGTGCAGAGCTCTTTTAGGTAAATAACATGTCCTTAGTCTGTGTTTCACCACTAACAGCCCTTCCACAACCTGATAGCTAATCCTATTTATAACATCCTCCAATGCAAGTTCTGTGCCTGTTGAGTAAGGACAAGCATTGACTCTGACCTGTTTCTGAGTTTTGTGTGAGCAAATTAACCACTGTTTACTTTGACATTGCTTCACTTTTTTCTTACAAGTTACATTTGAATTACTTAAGAGTGCTTTTTTAATTTTTTTTTCTTTCCAGGGGCATTTATAAGTGTAACACAACTGGGACACAGAACCATTGGACTGAAAACGTGTGGAACATTTTTAATTTTTCTTGGATAATAAGTTTTGCTTCAGTGGACAATGACCTCCAGAAGGCCAATGACTCGCACTTATTCCGGTAATGGGAGGACAAGCAGCTTCAGTGAAGAGGAGGGCAGCTCTTCCAATGGCCGCTCAGAAAGCCGCAATACTTACCTCTCTAATGTTAGGCCAGAAAACAGGTAGGCGACCTCATCTTTTAGGCATGTATGTCAACAGAGCATGTCAACCTACATATTATTTTTATGGGACAGTTTTATATTACATGTTGATGAAACAAGCATCTGTGTGAAACAGATAATGTTTAAATATACAAAATCTAATGGAAAAGTTGTTTATGCTGAAGATTTATTGTTTTTTAGCATTATTTTTCTCCACTTCACACTGTGGGTGTGTGAGTGTTTCTGTCTTCAAGTGTACAAAGAGAAGGAGAGGGAAAACACAAAATAAAATAGGCTTTAAGGGGTAGAGCAGTACTTAAGATATTTAGATCAGTTACATATCACTTTATCTTAATTAATTAATTATGTGACTGATGAGTTCCCTTCATGTGCCTCATCTCTGCTATTCAAGGTATTCTCACTACAGGCCCTCGAGGTAATCCACACTTTTGAAACATTCCTCCCAACTAACATCTTAACCACAAAAGCCAGTTTACTCAGTGAATGAAACCCACACCTGTTTTAACTGTTTTGCAAATGTCCAGTTTGTCCAGTGTTGAGTTCAGTTTTAGTGATGAAAATCATTTTCAGTTTGAATTGACAACTTTGTTTTGCTTGATGTCTCACAAGTCTTGTCTTCACTCTTTATTTCCTTCACTACTTGAAATTTCCATTAACAATGTTTCCTCCTGATAAAGCAAGTCATTGGAATGTACTGCACAAAGGTGAAGAGGTCACTGAAATGATACTCTCATAGGAAACTACTATATAGAGGCAAAACCTACAAGACTCCCATGCCTTATTGTTTTCTCCCAGGAGCACATTGTGCACTGTCATGGCTCAGCTTACCGAGGACGTACAGCCCTCCTTTGACTCAACCTTAAAATCCAAAGCTGTATCAGAAAACTGCAATGTGAAGTTCAGCTGTGTTGTATCAGGTAGGTCTGCTATGAATGACCATGTTTATTTGCTGGCCTGATTTCTGGAGTGACTGAAACCTTTCAGATTGTATGTGACTGAAGGTGGCAGGATGTGACTAATCTGAAAACAAAGGAAATTTTTCACTTTGTGGGCATCTAAACCACTCTGTGAGCATGAAAGAAAGTCAAGTTGGAACAGAAATATGAAAGCTGGTTGTTCAAGATAGTTTTTAGCTGCAGGCTGTTCCTCAAACATTTCATCACAAATATAATTAACAGCATTTGACAAACTTACAATAGACAATACTTTAATTGACTATGATATTTTTAACAGTATTCCATAAAGAAATATATCAAACACAGACTGTATCTTGAGATATCAAACCTTTGCATTTGCTGTGTAATGCTAGCCAGACTATAGGAGTTAAATGTTTATAACCCATTTTACATATTCTCTGTCATTTTTTCTGTCTGTAGGTTACCCAGCTCCAGAGATGAAATGGTATAAAGATGATATGGAAATGGATCGGTACTGCGGCCTTCCAAAATATGAAATCCGTCGTAATGGAAAAACTCACACCCTCCATATTTACAAGTATGTGTAAAAATTTTGCAGGAATAATTGATCTATAGTATTATGTTAAGTGATGGTATCTGTAAGAAAGTGAAGTGTGAGTAAGGAGCATGTTTTCTTCTTTCAGCTGCACATTGGATGATGCAGCCATCTATCAGGTCTCAGCCAGCAATAGTAAAGGTATTGTTTCCTGCTCTGGGGTTTTGGAGGTTGGCACCATGGATGAATTTAAGATCCACCAGAGGTTCTTTGCCAAACTTAAGCAGAAAGCAGAGAAAAAGAAAAAAGATTTGGAGATGCAAAAGAAGGAGTATAAAGAAAACATTAAGGCAGAGAAACCACAGGGTAGCCCTGAACGGCCTCCAAGAAAGCGTCCAATCCCTAAACCAGAGCAGAGACCAGCACTGCATGAGCCTGAGGCCATGGAGCAGCTGGGAGCCACCGCAGAAACAAATGGAGTTAGCTCTGAAGTCAAGGAAACACCACCTGTGGCATCTATAGACAGTAATGTGGAGAAAGAGAGGTCTGCTGAAGCCTTGGCCAAAAAGAAAATGAAGATCTCCAATGGAGTAGATGCTGCAGCTAATAGTAGCAGTAGCAGCAGTAATAGAAGCAATATGATGGGAAATGGAGGTGAAAACCATTATGATGGAGGAATCAGTTTGGCACAGTTTCTAGCAGAGACTCTTCAGTCCCAGGCTGTTGAGGAGAAACAGAATGCAGTCAGGGATATGGAGAGGAAACCAAAAGAAATGAATGAACAAGAAAAAACACAAGAGGAAATGAAGGAAAGAGAGAAAGTGAGAGAACATGGTTTGGCCGTAGAGAGAGAGAAAGAAAAAGGACAGATAGAGATTTCATACACAGGGCCCCGCGTAAAACCTAGTCCAGAGATAAAACGTCACAGCAAAGCTCATAAGGATCATGATCACCATAATATCCAGGCTTCTTTTTCCTCTATGCTTCACTCTGTCAAAGATTTCTTCTTTGGTAAGAATAAGAGGGATTCTGGTGATCACTCAGAGACAGAGTTTGACCACCCAGGACAACCAGAAACGCCACCATCAGTTCGGTTACAACCTGCAAAAACCCCAGAGGTACACAAGCCCTTCGTAGAGGATACTGTGTCCATGGAAATTGAAAAACCAAAGCAGCCTTCAGCCAATGTGGAAGTATCACAACAACCAGTTTCACAGGAGTCTTTGATACAACATAAACACGAGCAAGAAGATAGTGTTCTATATAAAGACCTGCCACCTGCCCATAAACCACCACCTAAAATCATGGAGCAGTCACCAGGCCACAGTGTCAAGGAGGCAGATGATGCTGTTGAGCCGATGGAGGTGTCATTGGGGGCAAGGAGCAATGAGAGCAGCGCTCCAGCTGGAGAAATATCATTGTCAAGCCTTCAAGTTTTCCCAGAGGTATGTATAGTGGACTTCCAGGGCAGCTGCTTGCCACTTGAGAGTTATATATAGACTGCATTTGTGTGACAAGATAGAGCACAAGATGAGCTACTTCAGGGCCAAAGCGTGAACTATGTTGACTATGAGAGGGTTGGCTTTGGTTTTTACCTCTGCTGAAAAGCTTATGGGATCGCCCTTGTTCGTATATTTTTTGTTTGTCTATCTGTCTGTTAGTGGGATTTTTATGAACCAGTAGAGCATGGGCCAATGACAAATGCCCTAAATTTTGAAGATCCCTAAAAATAGGCAGACAGTTGAAAAGTGTTTCATTTTCTTAAGCATTGGAGATCCCCAGACTAACTTACAGCTTTGAAATGTAAGAGTGAGATAAATTATAAAGCATTTAACCATTAATTTGACAATAAGCACATAACTTGTGGTTTACTTGTGGCTTTATAATATTGTGGACTTGGAAGATTTGGCAGAGGTCTGCGCTCTCTGAGTGCCCTTTTCTCTATAATTGTGATAGACATGAGTCAAGACCTGTTTAAAGATCATGTAGTTACTGATGGGTGTATTATTCATGGAGCTGTATGGTACAGTCATGTTCCACTCTAAATACAGTATAATATCAGGCAATACCTGGTGGAGTGACTCAGCCTGGCAGTGGTGTTTTTACTGCACTGATAAGGATTTAGAGTGACAATTCAAACAATGAGGAAGAAATACAGAGCTATAGGAGCAGGGCAAGTGACAGTAAATAAATGTGGGGGTGGGGGATGTTGTGTGTCTACATGGCACACTGTAAGACAGGATGGGGAATGTCTTAGATGGTAGCTATGATGTGTGAGACACCAGTGCGTCAGAGATCATGATGAAACCTGAATGTCAGAAGGGGATCTCATGTTACAAACAGAGTCCTGCATGACCGTGTGCTCTGTGAGGGCGGTAGTAGAGTGAGTCCTGCAGCAGGTCTCAGCATGAAAAAAGGACCTCGTCACATTGGACACATTCCTCATTCCCCTACTCCCCTCAAAATCTTAAAATAAACAGATTTCTCATGAGTAAAGGGAGGAAGGCAATGCTTAGAAATCTCAGTAGTCAGCTGAGGGTGTGTGGAGTTAGGACTACTTGGTTATGATTGATTCATTGTATGGTGAGTACAGTAAATATAGCTTATAATTTCACATTGTGTTGCTGATCCTAGGAGCAACCACACAAAAGTTCCTATGTGTTATATACAAATGGCAAATAAAATTTCTTGAATCTTGAACGTATTGTTATTATTCAGCACTGTCTTCTTTACTCTTCTTTCTATGATTTGGATGAGCTCCTTTGAAATCTTTGGCTGAAGCTTATTTTTATCATTTATTTATGTACTTGAAGACTTACAATTATAGAGATGTCAACTGATGTTATCCACTGTTTGATGGTAAATGACCTTAGTTAAACAATTATAATGTTATTTTAGTGTTTTGTCAGTTGCTATTCTAGTTTGTCCAGGAAGGCAATTTAGAGGCGTTTAGTGGTTTTGGTGCTAATATGTGATCATTTCTTTTTCATTTTACGTGGCATTTTGTGTTACAGGCAGACCAAAGTTCCAAATATATCATGTAATGCTTCCTCTTTCTCATTTCTCCAGTGTATGAACTTGTACATGAAGCTGCACAAACACAGCAGATGTTTGTACTGCATATAACATCACTGAAATAAAATAAGAGATACCCCGTTACTTGTTGGGTGCATGTAGGAAAGAAACTTGTTGGCTGGCAACTATATACCTGCAGAAAGAATGCATGGGTTTATAATGCAGAACTAAAACTCTGTCACTGCTGTGGTGATTTATAATGTCAGGCTTCATATTGTGACTAATTGGAGGAAGTCGAACAGTTTATGTGATCAATGATATCTATTTACATACAGAGGTGTAATAATGACCAGAGCTTCTTGTTTAGTTGAAACGTGACACTAGTTCCCTTCCTTTGAAAGCAACAACTTCTTTTTTTCTGAGTACTCACTTCAGGCAAAACTCGTCGTTGAGAAATAACATGTGCTCTCATCTGCATGAACTTTATAAGCCTGAATAGCAGAAGCAGGGGCAGTGAGGGTGGAAAGCCCAACAACTCTTTCATCATTATTATTATTATCATTATTATTATTATTATTTATAACATGCCATAAAATTTACTGAACGCTTATTGACTGACTGAAGGGGATTTATGTGAATTATGAATGTGTTGTGACTGGTTCTGTTTAAAAAAGAACTACCATTCATTCACTGCCCAACAAGTTCTTTGTGTAAACAGCGCACCTATTTCATGTATGGGGGAATTTCCCCTGTCCTTGTTTCATATATGAGCGCATTAGTTTTTAAACCGGCAGTTTATGTGTTACAGCATGTTTTTTCAAATTAGGATGAAAAGCTACTTGATCATTAAATTGGCAGACATATAAATATATAATAGCATGACTTCTTCAGTTGAGGCCTAGTTTAAAACATGTGAACATCTACGGTTTTATGGTTCTCTGTAAACAGTTTGCGTCACATTGCACGTGGCACAAGAAGAAGAAGTTCTATAAATAAGCTGACAGGTCATAAAACAAACGCATATGTTGATTTCATGATATTTTCTGATACTGTGTTTACCGATTTGTTAATTATTGATTAATCTTATCTGCACACCAACTACTGCACTTGTTTTGTGTGACTGGATAACAACACTGTATTGTCCAAATCCATTGCTGTTCATCCGTCTCATGACTTTTGGTAAAAAAGTCAGTCTAAGTCTGAGAATGTCACAGTGTCACACTGTCAAAGGTCAGTGCTAAGTCTCCGTTAGCTGTAAAAAGGTTCTTAAAAATACATTTAACTGCTCAACATGTCTGAGAAAATGAACTACAATTATTTTGCAACAAGTTGTTTAGTCATGTAAGTGAAATACCAATATACTTTGTGTGTTTACTTTCCCTCAGGTGGAAGAGACAGCGTGTCACACACTCAATAAAGTGGTTCCATTTCATCAGCAAGATACAGTGGATGTTTTATCACAGCCTAATCACCAAACCACAAGAGATGATTCTTCAACCAGAGAGCATATTTCTGTGTTGCCACATACCCAAGCCCCTCGTGGAGAAGAGTACACCCCCACATCCACCCACATATGTCTGGAGGATCGCTGGATTCCCCCTAATAGTGTTATCTCAGCAATAAACCACTATGGCTCTGGAGAAGCCATGACTGATACACAGCAAGAAGAGGAGATGATGATTGATAAAAGGGGTAAAGAAGATGAACCTGACACAGAAGAGAACCGTCCATCTAGTAAGTTATGGAAGGAAGAGAAAGATGAAGTGAAATCAAGCAAACGGCCATGCTCAGACATAGACAGATCTGACATTACTAAATTAACATCCTCTTCCCTGGAAGGGAGATTAGAGTCATGTGAATCTAAAATACCACATCAGGTGCATCTACCTGTGACTGTTATAACAGCACATAGCACAGAGAAAAAACATTTAAAAGAGACTGAATATACCTCGGTGATTCAGGAAATGAACATAGGACTTCCACCCACTGCGGCCCCACAGAGTTCAGATACGTATGACCTACAAATAGGTCTAAACGGCACTCCTTCTTTAGAAGAAGAAAGCACAGAAAGCCTCAGTCTTAGCTCAATGTTGAGTTCAAATAGTGGTGAGGGGAAAAGTGAATTCAAAGAAACACCATACTCTTCTTTGGAGCCAGACTTAAACGTGAATTTATGTGATGTGAAAATACAGGAGCCAGTAGTTTTAAAGTGTGAGAACACTGACGCAAAGATTAGTTCTCAGCCTGAAATGGAGATTGAAAAATATACTCTGATGAAAGCAGCAGAGTCAGATTACTCAAAGAGCTTTTTAATAACACCAAACAGTAATGATAATATTTTGTGTGAACCAGTTAATGTTGCAGAACAAGATGGCAATAAGAAACATTCAGAAATGTCACCACATATACAAATATCCACCACTGAAGACACCCAAGAAATTAAACCTGTTGTGCCAGATATGAATTCAAATGCACATATTACACTCCCAAAAATTGCAGTAATCGAGCCTGAGCAAAAAGAGTGCAGTCTACCACTAACTATTTTAGTAGCTGATAAAACTGAATCAAACAGTGCTTTTTTGCAGAAATGTGATGCAACCTGTCTGCCAGAGATAATAATTCAAGACCACAGTGTGGCAGATACTTCAGCCATGTTGCCTTCCCTGATAGGTTTAGGAAATGACTTTAACCTCTCACATACAGAAAAAGTCAAGGAAGTTGCGCAGTTAGATGATAAGACAAAAATACATGAGTTGGATCTGGCAGGAATGAAAAGCAGTGAACAGCTCCCTCAAATGGACTACTCATCAATTCCAGTTATAAATATTTCATGTACTGATGACAAAGAGGAGGATAAATTTGTCCACTGCCAAGTTACAGGTACATCAGAGATGTCTGAAACCTCAGTGGTGCCTTTGTTTGTGGTTCCACCGATCTCCGTAACTTGTCATGAAAGTGATCCTGAACTTAGAGCGCCCAGTCAGAGAGACTGGACTGAAACAGAAACTGTAGTCGGCACGCAAAGGGGAACAAAGCGAAACACTGACAGTGATTCATCTCAAAAAACAGAAGAAATAGAAGAAAAGAGCATAACAGAAAGCATTCCCCCCATGTTAGAAGAAACTCTAACACCAAATGTTTCACACAATGTGTCATCACTAAGTAAAACAATAGAGGACAACACTGTGGAGGAAATCTTAAACACAAAACCTGTAAAAAATGATGTGACAGCAAAGGTTTGTCCAATGCCAGCATCTAATAAAACAGGAGAAGAAAACATTGTAAATGATGTTTTCAATATAAAGCCCCTGAAAGATGCCAAAATAGAGAATTCAGTGTCTGTTGAGAGACTAAGCTTTAAGCCCCCAATTTATCCATCACTGAGTCCTGCCAGCCTTCGGAAATCTATGTCCAAATCAGCTCCAGATTCAGACACTGGGGGTGACCGTCAGAGTGACAAGGCAGATGAAGATCTGAGTGGAGGATCGACCCCCACATCATCTCTTTCCTGTGAAAGCAGTCCCAGGGTGAAACGAAGAGACAGTCTCTCACTTATACGTTCCGCCACACCCGAGGAGCTGGCCTCTGGAGCTCGTCGCAAGATCTTCATCCCAAAACCTAAAGATGACGGAGAGGGTGTGGCAGTTACAGGTGCTTTAGACAATCAAAACAAGAAGGAGACCCCCTATATGTCACCCAGCCAGGCTCGCAGAGCAACTTTCCTACAGGCTTCCACTGGACAGAACACCCCACCAATGGAGAGACGCTCTCCACTGTTAAACCGCAGAAAAGCCACTTTGGAGGTGCCAAAAGTTGTAGAGGAGATTCCTGTAGTAGAGGTTGTCACAAAGCAAGAAGAGAAACCTGCTGAGAAAAAGCCAGACCCACTGAAAGGTAAACAGGTCATGTCTCTGCCAAAACTTGATATCTTGAGTGACAAAATGTTACAAGGGTTTTTTTTTTTTTCTTTTCTGCACATTGTAGACTGTCTTGCACAGTACAATATCTTGATTGCATACTAACAGAACAGGAAATATAGAATAGAAATAAATATCCAGGCAATGTAGACTCACAACCTTCAACCTTTGTTGAATGACATATGTGTCTTTTTGAAGTTTGTGGATATATGAGCCAGATCACTAGACTGGGGCTTGAGGAAGTGGAAACATTAGAAAGTCTCATCCCCCTGGTATAGTATATATTTACCTTGGGTTCCTTGCTGAGTACCCTCTCTCTCACGCACAACCAGCTCCTCAGGTCATCCGAAAAATCAGGGGAGAGCCTTTCCCAGATGCCTCTGGACACCTGAAGCTGTGGTGCCAATTCTTCAACGTATTGAGTGACTCCACAATCAAGTGGTACAGAGATGAAGAGGAAATACTGGAGGTGAAGAGAAGGTAATCCCCTCATGTTTCACCATGTCAACACTGCTCTAGTAGCCTGAGAATCAAGGTCACAACATGTTTAATTTGTTGCAGGTTATTAGCACAGGGTATTTACATTGTCTGTTGCTGTTACTTCAACAGTTAACCTAGTTGAAATGGGCAGGTGGAATAATAATGCTACAAGGATGAACAGGATTAATTTGGGTCACAGAGAGCCTTGTGTTATTCTCATATTCCCACTTCAGAGACGACCGGCTCATGTGACTGCAAACCCATGAGCTTGACACAGAGAAGTGAATCTCTGGCTAGACACACTGAAGCTGTAACTCAATACAATATTTTTCCCATCTCCAGGGGGCATTAAAAGTCTATATATGTGCTATTCGTTGCTGAGTCAGCAGACTGACACACAGGGCAGTCAGCTGTCTTATAGTGACACCTTGTGGTTTGTTGATTTCATTGAGTCCTTATTCATGCAACAACCACAAGCAAATCAGACTCATGAACTTGTCATTATGTTTCACCTTTTCCTGTTTTTGTGACTCAGTGGTGGAGATGAAAGCCAAGTGGCATTGGCTATTGTTCTTGCAACCAGTCAAGACTGTGGAGTATATGGCTGTACAATAAACAATGAATATGGGTCTGATACCACTGACTTCCTGCTTAGTGCTGACAGTAAGTTCACACACAAGGAAATGAAGTTTTGAATCTAGATCTAGAAATTTCAAACACACTTTCATGACTTTTTTGTATTTTCTGTTTTACAGTTCTGTCAGAAATATTACTAAAAGATGATGTGGAAGGTATGTATTATATAAACAATTCATCAGATTTTTACAACAAATTCCCTAGAAAAATATACATTAAATAATTGTAAATCTGCACATTTGTTTCCCTTTAGTTGGAGAGGAGATAGAAATGACGCCACTGCTGTTCAGCAGAGGTCTGGCTGACTCTGGCAGCTGGGGCGACAAGTACTTTGGCCGTATTATGACCAAGGAGGTGCACGTTGGAGAGGGCTGCGGTCATAAATCCAGTAAAATGAAAGTCATCTATGGTTTGGATCCTGTGTTTGAATCTGGAAGCAGCTGCATCATCAAAATCCAAAACCCCATCGCTTATGGGACCAAAATGGAGCACAACCTGGCAGAGAGAAATCTGGAGATCACCAAACAAGTGAGGAGATAATCACTTTAACATTAAGAAACTGTAAAAATATAATTCTGCAGATGAGTGTCTTTGTTAACTTCTCATGATACTAAATAAAAACTTCCTCTCCCTCTGATTATAAGTGCAGCAGATTAGTCAGTTTTAAAAATTTTTGTGTTGCCAGGAGTGTAAAGTCCAAAACCTGATTCGCGAATACTGTAAAATCTTTGCTGCTGAAGCGAGAGTTATTGAAAACTTTGGCTCTTCACTAGAGTAAGTATATAAATTACATAGTGCTTTTGATAATGGGTGAATATTGATCATATATAGCACTGCTTGTAACTCATTGTTTTTTTGTCACTCCCCAGAGTAATTCCTCAGTTTCTGATGTACCGGCCTGCAAACTCTGTACCGTACGCCACGGTTGAGGCTGATCTTGAGGGAGATTTCCAGCAGTATTGTATGACAGATCCTAAAGGTCGGCTGATTTCAAGAACTGTTTCTGAAATAGAGCAGAAATGTTGCACCTTCCAACACTGGCTCCATCAGTGGACACATGGCAATTTACTGGTTACCCGGCTGGAGGGTAAGTCACAAGGTTCTCAAGGAGATGATGGTGACTGACTACACTGTATGAACTTGTAAGAAATATTAAAGATTTTCTGTAATTTATTTTTGTAGGTGTTGAAACCAAGCTTACCAATATTAGAGTTGTGACCAAGTCAAAAGGGTTTGTATCTGTATCAGTACATGAAAGTTTGACTTTACAGTTAAATTAAACTGGCCAGATAAAAGGTTTTTCTCTATATTTCAGATACCAAGGACTAACAGAGAACGGCTCTCCAGAGGTATTTGAACAGTTCTTTACACACCATCAGTGCAACTACTTCTGCGGACTTCTTGGACTGCGCCCTCTGAAGATAATGGATAGTCTTCAACAACCCACCAAGATGAAGGGCTCCAGGAGCCCCCTCCTCAACCGCAAGTTGAGCACAGGGTCTGGCAGCCCACAGCTGCAGAAGAAAGGATCACACAGTCCTCAAATGCTCAGAAAGACCAATGCTAGCCCAAAGGTGTCTAGAAAGGTTCCAGAAACAGAGGACATTAAATCAGGTGAAGTCAAGGCTGTAGAAACTACTGATGCACTTGAGACGAGGTAGGAAAAAAAAAATCCTGTTGATCCAACCAGCGAAACTATTATTTTGTATGGTTTACTACCATGACTCATCTTGTCAACAAATCCAACAAGAATTTGAACAAGAAGAATATACGAGAATATTTTATGACCTGTTAAGTTCGGAAAAATTACTGTGAATTTGTTAACTGTCATATGTTCATCCGAGTCAGTTGACTTGTTAATGCAGTTTATGTGAATTAATGAGCACAGGTTTTTGATTTGACAACTCACAAATGCTAGCCAGCAACGTCATCTCTCACTTTTTGAACATTAAGTAGCACTAGTGTTATATACTGTTCAATGGCTTGTCTTATCAGCTCAATGAGTAAATAAACAACTCATGCAATATCTGTAAATTTACAAGAATTAGCAACCGTAATTTACAATGCAAAAATTGCTGTGAACATTTTATTGTTGCGATTTTTTTAAAAAGAGCATCATAAAAAATGCTATGTACTGTATGCCTTTAAATGCTGCATGTCCATCTGCGATGTACAGAATGTGTGTAGGGCAGAAAGATTATTTTAGTTTATTCGTCTGTAGTATTACAACTGCTTGAGCAGCATTTGTTTTTATTCAGAAACTACACAGCAAAGTTGAGCTAACACTGTGGAGTAACTGCACCATTTTTAGGTCAGTGATTTTTGTGTGAAGGTTTTTCTTTCTTTTTTTCTTTCTTTTTGCATTTTTTTAGTTGATTTAATTTTATATCTGTTTGCCATGGAGTTTGTGTATGCATGTTGACATGTCTGTAAGGGAGTGCAACTGGCAAATTAATGAGCAGTAAGGGGATTATGCATAAACTCTTTAACTATCATATGTTCATTGACATGCAAATGCACGGTATGTTCACAGCAACAAAGAAAAGCTGCTGAATAGGTTTTACAAAGTTGCTTGTGCCCACCTTACCTATGGACTTAAGGTTAAAAAAAATTAAAAAACAAACAAAAGAGCAGGCTCAGGGTTTTCAAACTCCAGTTGAACACAGAGTAAGGCCTCTTGCAAAAACAAAATCTACAACGTGTTAATGTCCATTTAAGTCAGTCATAGCTGCAAGTGCAAGTTGAATAAAACCATAAAAGCTGTCTGGTTAACTCAGGAGGTTACACAGGAATCAGTAGTTACATTTCAACAGGAGTCAGGTCCCATATACAAATAATCAACTACTGTCAGGAAATGTTAAGAAATTTATTGGATTCTTGGTTGATGATTAAAGCACTTCTTCAAATGAGTCAGTAAAAGAATTTATAGACACTTTTTCCTATGAATTCCCTTTTTACTTCATGCATCCTGAAAGACAGGCTGAAATAGAAGAAGAAATATTTCAAAAAGAAAAGGATGTACATGTATGGTGACCATCCTATGACAGTGAAATGCTGCACTGTAGTTTTGGTGTCATTTAGGTAAAGGTTGTACTGTGTGTCTTTGTACATAAAGTCAAAGGACTGAATACCTGAAGAACAGAAAATAGCAAATGTTGGTGAATGACTGAGTGAATAAGAGATTGTGCGGGTACAATATGTCTGTATGGTACATCATGTCAGCTGATATTTTTTTAATAAATGTGTAAAACATCTGTGTTCAAGCACAAGTCACACATTTTTCATTCATTCATTTATATTTATGACATTTATTTGAAATATTTACATCCATCAAATTTCTGATACTTAAATATTTCTTGAGGTATTTAGTAAGGTGTATCCTTAAATCTTAAAATATATGACAATGTCAACAGTAATTTACATTATAATACATTACAGGCACATAATATACTATATAAGAATAAACATATAGATAGTTTCATTCAAGCTTTACATTTTTTCATAGACAGTGACATAAATATATCGACACAGAGAGAAGAAAATGAAATATATAAACAGACACTGATGCTGTTCTTCTACTACATACAAAGGGCTGGTTGAGAAAGACCACAGCATTCACAACATTTAGACAAATAGATGGTGGCATTTGTTACTGAGCTCCAGATTCCTTCAAATGAGATGGTCCCATTATTTACCGTGCTGAAAAACAATGCATTTGTAATGATATTAATCCGTTGCTGGATGCTGACAATCAGAGAGTATATTCTCTAATAAAAATCCAATGCTTACCTTTTAAAGAGGTCACTGCAGCACAGTTGTACTTTTGCATCTGTGGCATTAAAAGTAGAAAGCTTAAACAGGCCTACACAGTCAGTTGGAGGCTCAAAGAGGATCCCTGGGAAACAAAGTCAGAGCTGTTCAGTTATAGTACAGAAGAAAAGTACAAGAGGCATAAGGCAAGCCATTTTAATATTTAATCAAACCACAGTCCTATCTGTAATTACATTTTATCATCATAATAGCATTTCTCCTGATCAGAATTGTATTCTAACTAGTCAGAGTGTTAATTATAACATAATAATACGGATAATTAAGATATCCACAATGACAATAACATTCTTACTTGTATTTAAAGATATCTAAAGCTTTATTTCTCCCAGTCAAAATTAAATTCAAAATATTAAAATTCCTAAAAAGTAAGTGGCTCTGTTAAAATTTAATATCTAGACTGGATATATATTACAGATATCCATAATTCAGTTCTTTCTGGTGAAAAAGAACATTTCAGATATCTACAATGACATTCTTCCTAGGAGAAATGATGTCACTTCTCTGTCCATGTGTATTGGGCTTTCAGTTTCAGACATCCACAATTACATTTTGAATATCTAGAATAAACATTCTGGATATCTGCAATAGAATTCTTCCTAGCCGAAACTGACATTTCAGATATGCACAATGACGTTCCTTCCTGTCCACAATTGTCATTTCAGATATCCGAAATAAAAAATTATTCTAGATATCTAGAATGAAGATATTGACAATACATTTAAGGATAGATGAAATTACATTTTTGCTAGTCATAATATGAACTGTGGGTATCCATAATGACATTTTTACTAGACACAATGTATTTTGGATATTTGAGATTATATTCTAGATATCTGGTATAGTTCTTCATTTTGGATATCTGAGATGATACTTGTGGATAGGAAGAATGTCATTACAGATGTCTGAAATGCTAATTTTGACTTGGAAGAATTCTATTGCAGATATCCAGAATGTTCATTCTTGATATCCAAAATGTAATTGTGGATGTCTAAACTTGAAAGACCAATTCACATGAATGGTAAACGTGATGTCATTTCTCCTAGGAAGAATGTCATTGTATATATCTAAAATATTCTCTTTGAATAGGAATAGTTAAATTATAGATATCTGCAATACATATCCAGTCAAGATATTAAATGTTAACATGACTTGCCATAAGAGGTATCACAACAAAGCTCAAAACTATTACCTGCTACACAAGCGTTGACAAGAGACACACACGTTCCAGTGATCATAGCTCTCAAAACTAAAGATGAGATATCACTTCTTCTGGATGGGCATATAGAGGCTTTAATAAAAGAAAATATTCTGTCAGGAAATCATATTTGAGACAGTATACGGTGAAATATTTGACAAAAAAAACAAACAAAACTTACATAGACCTCCAATAACAATACCCAGAGAGCTGAAGTTGGCAAATCCACACAGAGCGTAAGTGCTGATTATTTCAGATCGGATCTATAACAGAAAACAAAAGCATTTAACATGATTTGATGCTGTGTAGAATTATTTTATACTTGTTTTTTAGGCATAAAATATTCACAAGACACAAGATTATGTACGTACAGAAATCCATTGTCTCTGATCGCCAATCATTTCATCAACTCCAGTGACTTTGTTGTTCTTCAGTTCAGATAATTTCTCATAAGCCACAAATTCATTGAGGAAGAGCTTTGTGCCGATTAGTTCAGCGACAATAAAAGACTCATCATACGGTACTCCCATCATAAAGGCCACAGGCATGAACACATAAGAGCAAATGACCTGTGAACAGAAAAACAACCTTGATTAGACTCATTAATTCACTGTCTTAGAATTGTTGAAATGTCTACTTATTTTTGCTTTTATATTCCTATTATATGACCCTTTTTTCTCTTCTATTTTTTCAATAACGTCCTTATTAACCCATATAGGCCCAAACAGCCACCAGTGACCAAAAGCATCTATTGATCTTAACTGTTTAATACCTGTTGATCCACTAATCTTATTAATACATATAAATAATTAGTGTAAAATACAGTTTGTCATCTTTTCATGATCATCAGATATGACCCATTTGGACATTCAGACACTCTGTATTGAACATGAGAACATCTTTTATAACACTGATTCACCAGTAAAACCCATAGAGTTTAACAAATAAAAGAGAGTTGATGCTTGTTTTAAATGTTCAGTAATTGATATCCTTACTGAAAACAGTCACTTTTTCTTCAGTTTTCTCTATTGTGAAATAATAATCATTGAATACTTTTCATGAACATGATAATTAAATTAAATACAGGGAAAATGATTGGATTCACAATGAAAAATGCTGAATACAGAGGATAATATTATACAAAATGGTGATAAAACAAATAAGAAAGGTTACATAGAGAAAATTCATTTGGGAACTGACACAAAAGTAACACCGGGTCTTTATGGGTTAAAATTATTCTGTTACGGCATACCTCAAATGTGATTCCAGGATATCCAACCATACCTCCAAGCCAACTCAATGCTGAATTTATGAAGTCCAGGATGGCAAGAAAGGCAATCAGGTTTGCTGCGATGTTTGCAACAAGACCTATTGAGGCAGAGGCTCCACTGCTTGCAGCCTCCAAGATATTCTGTTCATCACTAGGGAGTTGAAAAAGTTATTTAATTTCTAAATGTGTAAATAAATAGACTAGACAAAGGGGGAAAAAAAATAGGTGACTGTATACACACCCACAAGCCACTTTAATGTTCTTGTCAGATTTGAAAGGACTTTCCTTGGTCTCTGGGTAGGACAGCTTCGACATGGCCAAGACACAAGGAGCAGCCATCACAGAGGCCGAGATCAAGGACGCCGCATCAATCTGACAAATGTAAAGATTTACAGTTGAAATAATAGAGATGTAAAACAGACTGCTACATTGTATCTGTTGTAAAAGTCATTAATTATTTCACTTCTATGTTTCACTCTGTCACAGCGATGTGTTGATCAGCTCAGTAAAAACCATTACTAGACCACTTTAATTTATTTAACTCTATTATATATTTGTATCACATTCATTTATTTAATATTAATTTATGTTGCTGTTTAACTATTTTCTGTAGTTGTCAGCATTATTTTTTTTTTGTTTATTTGTTTTGTTTTTCAATTTCACTGTCTGTGTTTAAATTGATTCAAAGTTATTGGAAATGAAGGTTAACTTCCAATAATAATGTTTACATGCAAACATTTTTTGCATGTAATCATAATTAGAAATTTGGAATTAATTTGAATTAACTTTAAAATTGATATTTAGATGTCATTTGAAATATTTAATTGTGATGTTTAAAATTTACTTGAAATCTGGAACTTGCCTCTTTAGAATTCATTTGAAATTGATGTTTGGAATTCTTATGAAACTGAGAGTTGTGAAGTTTTGAATTTGTTTGAAATTTTAATGTTTGTGATTTTGAAATGTAAGTTTGGAATTTTTTTTTACAAATTCAGACGTGTTGATGTTTGGAATTTATTTGACATTTAAGATAGCAAACTTTGAAATACATTTTGAAATTTGACATTTTAATGTCATGAATCTATCATAATGTTTAACAGAAGGTGTTTGTGCTTACAACCAGAAATGTGGAGTATCCATTATTACCCACGAGGATCTTTGTCTATACTCCGGATGAGTATAAAATGTGCAAATTAGATTCATTTTCGAATGTGCTGTATGTATGTCCAAAGAATAGGGAATAATATTAGCATACTCCACATGTTGGAAAATATGGCATCTGGAAAGCAGCCTATCGAAATTAAATATACTGTTTATATGACATCTGCCAGATTCAGAATATTGTCATAATAGTGGAAAAATAGAATTCATGTAAACAAAGCCAATGATGGCTCAAGTATATATACACATTAACTGATTGGCATGCTCATTATTTGATATAATCCCTTGATCAGTCAGTAGATAAAATAACATATGGGATACTGAAAATGCCTCTTTTATTAGTGTCTGTGTTGTTTTAGTTTTCTATTTATATATGAGTCTCATGTTGTGTGCTGGGATGAAAACAGGTTATTCTCACCCCAAATGAGATAAAAGCTCCCATGACACTTCCAGCAATTGTGGCGAACCCACCGACCATAACAGCGTGGATCTCAGACTTGGTCATGTCCTTCAGATAGGGACGGATGAGCAGCGGTGCCTCTGTCTGATACACAAATACATGGAATAAATTGTCACAAGCAAAGTTGTTGGGTTTTTTTTTTTGCTGCAGTCTTTTGTGATACTTGAGACATCATGTTTTATGTAATCATAAACCTGGTGGTGTACAAGATACGGCCCACACTCATTAAATGTCAACGCTACGGTCAGTGTTTAGGATAGTGTTATGGAGACAAACCCTGTACCTGCCCAACAAATATATTGCCTGCCACACTCAAGGTCTCTGTGGGAGAGGTTCCCATCGTTATCTGCATAACCCATGAGATCTAGACGGATGAAAACACATGGCACTTGGTCATAGAATATCGCTGCAAGTGTACACAATAACCATACACATATAGGGGTTGTTAACCATTGCTTTACCTTTAAAATGATCCATTGCATTATTCCCAAGAAGTAAAGGACTGACATGACACTGCTGAAGAACACAACAATGGGCAAAGCCTGTACAAAAACAAGCATTTTGAGTCACAAAGAGTCTCAGATACACATTCATGCATAAGAAAAAAATGAATGAGGCAACCACTTTTAAATTCACTCACTTGAAAGGCAAAAATGTTCTTGGTCAGGTCCCCAAAAACAAACTCTGACCCTTTAATGGTATAGTCCAGGAATACCTGAAGATGTAAAAAAAAAAAAAAAGAAACAAGCATTATTTTAGCTAAAAAGATGATTTCTTTATGTATCACATGCACTGATCATTTAGCACAACAGCAAGAAAGATATTCCATTTTATAATTCTCTAATACAAAATACTATTATATTCTAACATCTATATGTGTGTGATCTGAAAAACATGTCAGAAATATCTTGACAGTTTACACTGGATAAGAGATTGAGATTTATGAATTACAAAAATATGCAAATATTACCTTCTGGTGGTCATTTTCAGTGTAAGTTTTGGACAGACTTGTACTGGACATGCACAATAACTATTATGATTATGAAACCGTTTTATTTATTTATATATATATATACTTATTTTTATTTAACCTTTATTTAACCCATAAAAACACAAACATCCACCATCTACCAAAATCATGTACTGATATTAACTGTTTAATACCTGTTGATCCACTAATACATGTAAATAATTGGTATAAAGTGCAATTTGTCGTCTTTTCATGGTCATCACATATGACCCATTTGGATGTTCAGAGGCTTTGTAGTTACCATGGAAACACCATCATCTTCTACAACATTGATTCTCCAGTAAAACCCATGGAGTTGGATCAATGACAGTGGATGGACACACTGGGTTTATGTTCAGTTCATTTCTGCTAAAAAAGTTTAAAAGTAAAAAAAGTAAAAAAGTTCTTCAGTTTTATTTGTTTCTGATAAAATAATCTTCGACTTTAATCTGAGCTGTCATGAACATCTACATAAACAATAAATCAAATATAGGAAAATACATGATTTGCACTGTGTAAATCCAAAATAAGGAGGATAATATTACAGTCAAAAATGAAAAATCTCTTATCACTATAGAGAGATATTCATTTGGGAATTGCCACTAAAGTAGCTGGTCAAGACTGGCAGCAGCAAATACAACACACAGATGCAGGATTACACAGTTAATATACATATATCAGACACATTTGACAATAAACAGTTGGTAAAAATAACATTTTCAAGTAGATTAAGAAAAGCAAGTGCAAGTTACACAGTCAGCCTCAAGTGACATTTAGTGGACCAGAAATTGGACAAGAGTAAATTTTATGAAGCAAATCCTGAAGGTTCTGGTGTCAAAAAGTCAAAACGGGGGCATCAGTTTACTGGTGACAGTGCTTTGAGCTATAAATTAAAATGTGATTAGCAGAGCATTTGGCTGTGCACACTCTGTTCTATGCTGGTTGACCCGAGAATAAAGGTGAACAGCCTAATAAAGTAGCTCTAAAGATAAGGATGATTGAGTCAGGAAGAATATGGTACCTCTGTAGATAAAGTCCACTGTCATTCATAGCCATAGCAATGTGATACACAACATGGAATCATACTTAAGTAAAATGAACAAAACATTTACAAAACAGTGACAGATCTCATGATTCATGTCAGATTAGTGCATGTATATCTAAAGTAAATGCAACTGTTGTTCCATCTACTGTTATGCAAATAATTAAACTAACCCATGGCTTATTCCCGTACATAGAGAACACCATATCCTCAATTTCCTGAGGACTCTGCCCAAGGGATCAATAATTTTCTACCTAATCAAATATCTTTTAATTAGTTTTGATTATTACTCTTTGGGGTTGATGGATCATGCATTTTTAAAAGCCTATATGCAAATGTAATAATGACAGTTTACGTACAGTCGCAACAAAAACAGACAGAAACGGAAAACATGGACTGTCTAAAAGCACTGTTTTTGTCAGTGCAATGTCATAGATATTGATGTAAGAATGTATGTGATTTTGGTTATCAAGAAAACCATGGAAAATTACTACATATCAGCTCTTAAATTAAACTCTTATGAGCTATTTTTGTTGTTATTATATTTGTTATATAAAATGAACAAGAAATTGAAGAAAGCAAGGGTGGTTTAATAATTTTTTTTCCCTTCTTGTCTGAAATTAACTTTATCTGAAACTCAATAAGTACTGAACTCGGCATCAAAGCCTCAAAAACAAATGTCATCTGTCAACAAATGTGGAAATGAACATCAGAAGAAAACCAAAGGAGAGGGGGAGACCAGTCACGGCCCTGTCATTGATGACTTTGTTCAGTGGTGTGAAGAATCCTACCTTCACCTGAACA
>JAPTGZ010005170.1:0-10480 GCA_029814645.1 Fowleria isostigma
AGTGTCAAAAATTACTTTTTAAGTTAAGTCTTTCAACATAGTCATGATATACTACCACTAAATGTTTAATATTTGCAGCAATAGATGAACAGAGGTTTTGATTTTACAGTAAAAAATCAATTATTTTATATTGGCTTAATTTTTCGATTCTTATCATAAAGCAACAAATCCTCCATTTGGCTGAGCATTTTTTTTTTTAAATTATTATACATCCAAGTGAAGTTTTTTGTGGCATCAAATAATAATAATATAATTATGTTCAGGAAGGCTTAGTCTACTATGATATGCCAAAAAAAGTATTTGTATCTTCATGTTTTCACCTAAAACAGTCCAAATGTCTTTGTGATTTTCATCTTTCTTGGTTGAATTAGGTTCAGATAGGTTAGGTTATCCCCTTATTGAAATATAATGACTCAAAATAAATTAAACCATATGGTCAAACAAGCAGTTAAAGGGTTGAGTAGAAATTTGGCTATCTATACTTTACTGGAGTAATTATTTTCCATCAACTTTTTTCTTCAACTCTTTACATTTTAAAAACAGGCTCATTTTACCTATTTTATTTTGGCTTGTTTTCATTCCGACTTGTCATTGTTCAAATTTTAAAAAACTATACTGATAAATGGTGCCATTTGGATAAAGTGAATTTGATTGTGGTTGGATGAGAAGTATAAAATACACCATTCCAACACTCTATTGGTTTGTCCACGATCCATCCAGCTGACTTTTTGCAACATTCCAATACTTAAATTCAACTAGTCATCATATCTTTCACTCCTTAAACATATATTAATGCTCAGTAGTACACATATATGGTTCTGTAATACATTTACATTGAACTAACGTGTTCATTTTCGGGCATATATGTGGCTGAAACAGGTAGCCTAGTGCATCCCACATTTTTCAATGTTAACATTTAAATATAACAGTATGGTCATTATGGCCTTTAGATAAATGCCCCCGTGGGGCTGCCTAAGCTTCTGTCCTAATGGCATTTTTTCCCTTACATTTACTTTTATACTTTGAGTAGTACTGAAACCAGTACTTTTACACTTTTACTGGAGTAAAAAGCTTGAGTTGATACTTCAACTTGTGCAGAAGTCTTTTTAAACCCTAGTATCTGTACTTCTTCCTGAGTAATAAATACTTTCAACACCTCTGATGGTACAGCTCAGTCTAATGGAGACGTGTAGTTGTGGTATTCTACTACCAATAGCAGGGGGAGGTCCTTGAAATCAGAATGCACCCACAGCAATCAAAACCACCACAAATTAATGCTACATCTCCACAGACTGTATTACTCACTGAAAACAAATGTAAAGCTCAGTGTTCATCGAAATCTGTTTTAGAATCATCAAGGTCCATCATCCAACCTTCACGGTCTTATAATCATTAGACGCACATACATTATTTTTAGTATAGCTGTTAGCTCTGATAAACAAAAACAGCCACAGTAAAACCATAAATCACCTTGGTTTTCTGTACAGTTTTCATTTTTTTCTTGCAAATTCATTCATCTCTCCCCTTCTCATCCTGTCTGTTATTACATAGCATTGCACTCACTTCATAGATGAAGGAACATTAAAGGGGTTCTTCGTATGTAGTTTTCTTACCATTGTTGGCCTGTAGTTATTATTACTATGTAGGTTAATGGTTAATGTTACCTGCGGTAACAGCACCATGAATGTACATTGTCCCTTTTTTCCTCTTCATATTTTGGTTATTTAATGTAAATATGTTGAATGAGTTTATTACAATCTCTACAGGTCTATTTGTTCATTGTCTTATTTTGAAGTTTATAGACATGGGAGAGCATCGAAATTTCATTATGTTAAGTTAGTGATGACAAATGGGGGTGGGATTAAATAAGTTTTCTTCTTCCCACTCCTTTTTGCACATAAATGAATTAATTTGAATTATTAAACTTGCATGCATTCTATTGAATGCCTTTGTATCACCAGATACTGCTGTATACAGGTTATTTGTGTTGCCTACTCATTAGCTTGAAATAAAAAAAAAAAAAATGAAAGTAAATGAAATTTGTAGTATTGATTTTTCAGTCTCTCAGCAGTAGAGGAGAGTGTCGTATCAGAACATTTATGCTGCTTTTCCACTAAAATTAGTGGGTTGACCTGCATTTTTAAAACCCGCGTCAACCCGCGAACAATCGGCATTTGGCCTTTCGCCATTGACCAAAAAAAGCCGAGTCTGTCCCCTTGTTGGCAAGCTGTGTGGCCTCCCCTTCCCCCGCTATGCCTCTGATGATGTCACCATGCTGGGATTGTGTTGATGATGATGTCACAAGTGTGACAGAATTCCAGGAAGTAAACAATACAGAGCAGCACAGAAGCGAGTCAGGCGCTGGTCAGTGTCCTTTCTTTTTTGTCCGTCCTCAAAATGGTCGTTCACGAATCTTGCCAATGCTGTGACATGTTTCTCAATCAAGTCTTGATTCAAATGCAAGCAGAGCTTTGTTGTGGCGTGTGATGTACGAGGCGACTGGTGCCATGTTATGACATATCACGCAACGCTCTACGTCGTTGCGTAAACTAGCAGGTCGACTCGTGTCTGGCGTTCCCATTGCATACCGATCGGAGCCGAGCTGATTAAACGCGATTTTAACCCGTGTCACTAGCCGAGTCGTTTGATATGGGTCGATGCGGGTCAGTGCGCCTTTCCCACTGTCACCAAAAGCCGATTGTTAGCGGGTTTAAACGGGTTGTTTGGCCAGTGGGAAAGGGGCTTAAGAACCAAAACCACCAACACATTGTGTATCCACAGACTGTATCTCTCACTGAATAAAGTATAAAGTTTGTTGTTTACACACATCTGTATTATGGTCTCATCAAACTTTATTCTTTAAACTTAAACTCATAGACTTTTATTTTGACTGTTGGTCAAAATAATGTAAAATAACAATGACATGTATTTCTGAAAAGGTTACTATACATCCTGCTACTACAATTATATTGAACAAAGACACATAAACTGTGGGTAAAATGTGGGCTATCAAATTTATTTGACAATCAAATTCCCTCAGATAATTTTATGAATTTCTGAATTGAACCTACCTCAGGTTGGTACTAGCTAGCTAATGATACTGATCGTACAGAGCTGTGCTTAAGCTAACTGCATCAGCATTAGTAGGCATGCTACTAGGGTTGCAAAGGGGTGGAAAATTTCCAGTAAATTTCCGGAAACTTTCCAGAAACTTTCCATGGGAAGTTAAGCTGGGGAATTTTGGAAATATTCCAAATTTAAAACTTTCTGTGAGAATTATGGGAATTTATGGGATTTATAGGAATTTTATGGAAATTATTGGGAATTTATGGCTTATATAGCTTACATTTAGCACCTAATTTACCAGCTAGCTAGCTACAGTATGAATACACATTTATTTAATTTTTTCAAGTTAAACAGTAATACCATTATAGATCAAATATATTTACCCCATTATATTATATAAAAACTTACTTGACTCTACATAATCCACAGGCTCAGCTGGTGGCTTCAATAGTCTTGTGCTTTGAGCTCAAAAGTGTGGCCTCCAGGGTTTAAACAATCATCTGTGCATGTGATGGAGGAGTGCACAGTGCATGCAGGGGGCGTGGCCTCAATAGCCCTGCAGTATGTAGTGCTGTGTGCATGTGATTGAGGAGTGTACTTGTATTAAATCTGGTTGTTTTAGCCAAGATTATGCTAGAATATATATTCCCCAACTATATTTAAGTTCCCTATTGAGGGCCAACCTTTAATTTTTTACATTTCTGTTTTATTCCAATAAATTCCTGTTAATTCCCATAAATCCTCGTTAATTACTATGGAAAGTTTCCAACTTTGAAAATTCCCAGAATTTTGCAACCCTACATGCTACTAAGTGCAGAAAATATAAACACATGACATTTACTATCACATCTCCTGTTAACTGAGCACTTCCACACCTTTTTATTCCACAATATTATTTCACTGGAAAATAAACTTACCTTCCTGCAATGGAGATCCACAATTGATGATGATCCTCGCAACGATTAGCCACTTAGTGCTAACTTCCCTACATTATAGCTGTGTTAGCTTAGCTCTGTTTTTAGACTGTATGTATAAATGGAGTCAATAACAGTTTACAGCTAATTTATTTGACTAAGTTGCAACCATACAAGTTTAAGTAGTGAAACTGGGGGTAGGAGTAAATACGTTTTACTTCTTCTCACACCCTTTCTGGCTACTAGGGTTGTATTTTAGTAATGAATTGCCTTATATATTCCTATTTTATGTATACTGTGTACATTTAACGATAACAACCAATGTCTCTATGTATATAGTACTTACAGTAAATTCTCTATGTATATCTGTGTACATATAATGAAATGTATATAAGTATTGTACATGGAGTGCACAAGCTTGAAATAAACAATCAAATGAAACTTTTAAACTAGTTTTTGAATTATTATGCAATAGAGTAGAAATTTGCATCTGCATTTGCATAGTTTTATCATAATTACGCATAAAATAAGATCCATGTAGAGCTTTACATATGTAACCTCATAACAAAGACTTTTTAGTGAAACCGTCATTTTATTGAGTAACATGTTATGTCACTGCACTGGAATCTATACGGAAAGTCAAACCATGCCGTGTTCTGAAGTAAGGGTGGATCTCCTGACTTTCTTCCATCACTCTCCATCGCTCCTTCCATCCATTTGATGGATTTGTCTTTTATTTCAATACTTTGAGAGGCTTTTGGGAGTAGTGCTGACTTGCTTTTGTTTTTTGTTAGTATAGTTTTTAGGATGTAAAGTTAGGGAATAGCTTGCCCCTGTAGATCCACCCCTGAGCTGGACCAGAAATGAATTCAAATAAAATCCCACTAAGTAAGACGATGTCAGCCACACAGTGATAAAAACAGGACAGATGAGTAAATCTGGTGGTTTGGACACAGCAGGAGTTAAATATCTCTGAATCGCTAGTGCAACGTATAGAATACAAGTTGTCAATAAAACTCAAGAAGAAGGAAAAGACCTGACTTTTCCTCCAATTAGATCCATCTGACCTCGACACTCACCTCCACACCTGTTCCTGATGTTCTAATCGGTGTCTTTTTCACCTCTGTCCTCACCTGATGGGTGAGTCCTTGTGTGTGTTTGGAAATTGTCTGACCAACTGCCTAACACCAGTGGTGGAATGTAATACAAGTGCTTTCTAGATTTTTTTTTTTTTTTTTACATTTTATTTTTATATGGGTTGATACAATGTTTTTAAGGTGAGTTACCCAAACCCACACACTAGAGTTTTTTTTTAAAATTTTTTTAATGCAATTATGTTATGCCTCTAATAATGGAGAAAAATGATCAAAAGAAATGAAAAAACTACACGAACACAACACGTTATTCTTCATTCAGTGTATTTTCAGTTAGCCACGGGCTACTCTCACAGAACACGAAAACAGGCATAAACAATCAATCATTGTGCAGCACATCTGCCACAAACTGACACAAAGATAAAAATACAATTGAGATTTTCAACATAACTTATGCAAGTGCATTTTCATAACAGGTAAGTGAAAGGCTGTAAACAAAAAGTAATTTAAAATAAAATTATTTTATCATAACTGTGATTACTGTCTCTATTGTTTCCATATCTACAAGGCAAAAGTAATCAACACAGAACAGATAACAAATCCTCATTTTAACATTTTTAACATAGGACAAATTAACTATTATTCCTTTTTTATTCATTTACTTATGAATTAGCATCCTAACATATGAAAAATTATGAATTACTTTTTTTTTTTTTAAATTAAGTCTTTCCATGAATTATTATTTCTTTTAATTATAAGAGGAGACCATTTTAACCATGACAAATACACTAGCTCACATATACTGAAATATTCATGTCACAAGACCTTGTTGTAGAGAGGTCAAGGAACATAAATTAGCTAATGTCACTATGTTTGTGCATTTGCAAAAAAAAAATAATAATAATAATAATAATATGTTTACTCCAGAGATACATTTAAGAGTTGGTTTGTGTTGTAGATTGTGAACGCAGTTAACAGCCTGGTTTGTCATCACATATTCAGACAAATAACATTCAGTAGAGGGATGCTGCACAGATAAACCTGCCTCCTATCCTGTCCATTCAGTAGCACAGGGGTGTCAAACACATTTTAGTTCAGGGGTCATATTCAGCCCAATATCATTTGAAAGGGGTCAAAAACAAGTAAAATAATAATATTTTAATATGTAAATGTCAATTTCAAATTTTTCTTGGGTTTTAGAGTGAAAAAAATAAAAATAACTTCTGAAAATGTTTGTATTCAAGTATCCTTTAAAAATGACAATAACATAAACAACCATGAACAAACTGAAATTTATTAAGAAAACTGAGAAGTTTTTTGTTTTTTGTTTTTTTTACAGTGAAATCTCCATTTACAGTTGTGCTTGTAAGTTTACAGTTTATAGTTTTTTTTTGGCCATTTTTTCAGAACATATGAATGATAGTACAAAAACTTTTCTTTCATTCATGGTTAGGGGTTAGGTGAAACCATTTAAGGCCAAGTCGATCTGTCATTGGATGAAGCAGAATAAAGTGAAGGTTCCGGAGTGTCCATCTCAGTTTCTTGACCTTAATATCATTAAACCAGTTTGGGGAGATCTCAAACAAAGAGTTTGTAAATGTTGACTCCAAACTTTTCTCTGGTTTTAGAGTGAAAAAAAAGTAAAAAAAAAATACCTTATGAAAATGTTAATTTCCAAGTATCCTTTAAAAATGTAAATAACATAAACAACCATGAACCAACTGAAATTTATTAAGAAAACTGATTACAGTTTCACAATATTATGTTTCAGCTTCACACATGTGCATTGAGAACTTACAGATCACAGAGGATCTATACAAAATACAGTAGATCAAAAGTTATCAGAAACATTGGTTATGCAGTCAAGTACTAATTTCTGTGTATCATGTGACTAAAACAGACAGAAAAGAAAACATGGAATGTCTAAAAGCACTGTTTTTGTCAGTACAATGCCATAGATATTGATGTAAGAACTTATGTGATTTTGGTTATTATCAAAAAAACCATGAAAATTGATAAATATCAGCTCACAAATTTAACTCTTATGACATATTTTTGTTGTTATCCTTATATTTATCCAAACAAATGTACATTTAGTTGTATCAGGCAATAAAATAAACAAGAAACTGAAGAAAACAAGGGCTGTCTAATATTTTTTTCCGTGTCTGTATTTAGTAACAGGCAGAATATTATTAAAATTGGGCTTTTCTCTAAAGACATTTCAGGTTGTTTTTTGTTGAGCAGGTCATTCACATTTTTTTATAAACGGATTATTTATAAATGTAAAGATTTTGATGTAATTTCCCTTTTTTACAATAAAATAAAAAGAAAATTTAGGAGTTGCCAGTATTTATAGATTATTAAGACAGTGTTTAAGTGGTCTGACCCACTTGAGATTATACTGGGCTGAATATAGCCCATGAACTAAAATGAATAACATTCATTGATTCATCTTCTGAACCTGCTGTATCCTCACTAGGGTTGTGATGGGTGTGGGAGCCTATCCCACCTACCTATGGGTGAAGGTGGGTACACCCTGGACGAGTCACCAGTTCATCGCAGGGCTGACTTATAGAAACAAACAACCAATCATCTCATGTTAACACCTACAGGCAATGTTAGGTTGACCAATTAAACTATCAGTGCATGTTTTTGGGTGGTGGGAGGAAGGTGGAGTACCCCGACAGAACCCATGCAAACACGGAGAGAACATACAAACTCCACACAGAAAGGCCCGTGATTGGAATAGAACCCAGGACCTTCTTGCTGTGAGGTAACAGTGCTTATCACTGCACCACCATGTCACCCTGAAATATTTAACATCTTCTGTGCAGTTTTTGCATTTCACAAATTGATCCTGCGGGCTGGACTGGATCCTTTGGTGGGCCGGTTCTGGCCTGCAGCCCGTAGGTTTGTCAACCATGCTGCAGCAGATCAGTGCCTCAGGATTTAGAGCAGGTTGTCCAATAACCGAAAGGTTGGCGGTTCAGTTCCCGCTCTGTCCCAGTCATGTGCTGTTGTGTCCTTGGGTAAGACACTTCACCCACCTTACTTCCAGTGTAGCTACTCCCACTGGTGTATGGATGTGTATGAATGTTTGATAGTGGTCGGAGGGGCCATAGGCGTGGATTGGCAGCCATGCTTCCATCACCACCAGAGTGAGAATGTGAGAGTGAATGAATAAAGGATTCACTGTACACACTTTGAGTATGCCTTAATAGATATAGAAAAGCGCTATATAAATCTAACCCATTATCATTATTATTATTAGTAGTAAAAGGATCAGGTAAATTCATATTCTTAAGTTACTGTGCCAGAACTGCTTATTATTGTTGAGTATCCATTTTTGGGCTTCTAATTAAACATTCAGTGTGTAAAAAGTGCATGTGCTTATATGACATTTGTGAGACTGTCATCTATTGATATAAACTCTATTTCTAACCTAACAATTGTCTCTGCTGCCCACATCCATAATAATAGTCTGAACACTGATGTCTATGGATTTTCATTAGAATCCATGGGTTGAGGTCTGGGTTTTTCTCTGAAGGGCAAAGACAGCACATTAAAAGTGAAGCAATTACTGAAACATTTTCACATGTAATATTACTGACAACTAAATGTTGATTCCTATGGACTTACATTAAACATCTCTCAAGAAATAATAAATCAGCCATTTTTAGGCGTCAGTCTGGTCTCATTTTTACTTGTTAATCAGGGTCTTGGTGGTTCATCTTTAACCCATTATTCTTTTAATCTAGTTCTCTTATTTTTGTTTTTTTTTATTTATCTGTACAGCACTTTGGTCTACTGTGATTGTTTTAAAGTGCTTTACAAATAAAGTTGGATTGAATTGGAATAGAGGCCCAAATATCACTGTCGACCAAAACCATCTACTGATGTAAAATGTTTAATACCTGTAGCTCCACTAATCTTGTCAATCCATGTAAATAATTGGCATAAAATACAGTTTGTCATCTTTTCATGGTCATCAGATATGACCCATTTGGATGTTCAGAGGCTCTGTAGTGAACGTAGAAACACATTTACATTGTATAAGACTTAATATGAACGTCTTCTTCATACATCCCATCTTTTTCCCTTGATGAGTTCTGATAAACTGGTCATAGAGAGGACAGCTGAGGATATGATTTTCCAGCAGGCCTAGAGGAGGTGTGACATTCATGAAATATAGGCCTAACATGTAACTGTGATGAATATGGGTGATTTAAAATGAAAGACAAGAGGACAATATAATAGAAAAGACCACATAAATTTAATAGTTAATATATTTGACTATTTATAGTTAGATAATAATAATAATAATAATTAGTTAGATATTTGATATGAAATATCATGACTAGTTATGACATTTTATAACAATGCCTTTTGCCTAACAATTGACATGAGTAATCATGTCATGTTGATTGTAACTCTTGTCTGTTTTCGGTTTTGTTTTTGGTCTTGATACCCTATGATCTCTCCAGTGTCTTTGTCTAGCCGGTCAGTTTTGGTTAACACTTAAACCCTCAAATAAAATTTTTGTGCAAACATAAAGGGTTTGCATAAAAACATTAACTGAACAACATCAACTGATATAATGGCTGCTACATCCGCTTGTTAGGTCTGTAAGTCTATGGAAGCAAGAGTATCAATAGCTAATATTCATTAATGTTGGAGTTGGATAACATCAAAAAAATTCTAGCACAACCCAAACTCCACACAAGAACATTTGAAGCTGCATGTGACTTTTGTCACCAATTTTTCATCTGTAAAACCCGAGTGATAGCCTAAGTATCATACATCTGCAAGTCTTTCTGTGATTACACACCTGAATCTCTTCCCTCACAGTGAACAATTTTGAAGCGAACTCCACCATAAACAGGTCCATGTGTTTTACATACCTAGCAGGAAGGTAACTTGGGCATTTCCGGAAATGTGTTGCGGCATGCATTGTGGGAAGTGGAGTTCCACACAGTGAGAACCCACTAGCTTTCACTTGGTCGACATGGTTTTTTGTCGCTGCTACTGTGACTGTGCTTCCCACAATGCACGGCATGACAAATTTCCAAAAAATGCCAGAGTGACCTACCAGCTTGTTTGTAAACACACAGACATTTTTATGGTGGAGTATAAATTGAAATTGTTCACCATGAGAGAAGATATTCAGGTGCATAATCACAGAAGGACTTATGGATTTGTGATACTTAGGACATGAAATTGGTTTTACATTCATTCATTTTCTGAACCCGCTTTATCCTCAATAGGGTCACAGGGGTCGCATGAAGCCTATCCCAGCTACTTAAGGGCGAAGGCGGGGTACACCCTAGGCCAGGGGTGGGCAATCCTGGTCCTCGAGGGCCACAGCCCTGCACGTTTTAGATATTTCCCTCTTCCACACACCTGGAA
>JAPTGZ010005354.1:0-10467 GCA_029814645.1 Fowleria isostigma
CATTATACAAAACATTTTAATATAATATTTAAACTCATGAACTTATTTATTACACAAATTGCCTTAAGGGCAACACAGTTATTTTTCTGGAAATGTTTTACTCCCTACATTTTTGAGTAACTATCTATACTTTGTACTCCTTACATTCTCAGCGTAAGCTTGCTCAGGGACGGTTCTCGGCCTTGAGGCACCCTAGGCGAGATATTGATTTGGCCCCAGAGGAGGGTGAAAAGCGGTCACAAACGAATGCAAACCTCCATCTTATGTCTTTTGACACATATTAGATATAGACGCAGTTTCTTTTTCCCTCTCCCTTCCACTGGCGCCCCCTCCAGAAGGTGGCGCCCTAGGCGGGCCAATGCCACAAGCCGCCCCTGAGCTTGTAACTTTATGAAACTAAACTGACATGACAGTACATAGAATTTTTTAAAAACGTTTATAATTCTTTTTAATCCCACAATATTTTTGTGGGTTGCCTGTCAGGTATCAGCTTAGTTGCTTAGTTAAACAAGTATTGTTTCATTCATGGCAAAAATGCAGTTTTACTTTTTACTTTTGTACTTTTACTTTATTACAATTGAGAGGCTATACTTTTTCACTTTTACTTAAGTAAGAGTTGAATCAGTACTTCTACTTTTAAGGAGTGTTTTTTCACTCAAGTAGCTGTACTTCTACTTAAGTACAGAATGTGAGTACTTATGTCATCTCTGGATGATATCTCCAAAAAGCTGTTTTGACTGACTTGCAATAAATGCTAGCTAGGTTACACTAGGGTTGTAACAATGTCACAGTGTTATGATTAATCATGATTTTAAATGCAACCAGTAATTAATCATCAAGGCTGCCAAAAAACTATCTCATAAAGTACAGTACATTAAGTGCGGAACCAAAGATATGGTTTATGCACAGAATGAAAGCAAGGTTTCAGAATTACTGCATTCAACATTCCACCAGTAAAAAGGACAGAAGGAACAAGATGGCCATCAGTCTCAGAGGGTGGCATATTTCTGAACTGTCTTGACTGTAAATATATTTTTAATGCCGGCTCGCTTTCGTTTCCATAGAGTTTGCGTTCATTACTGTCTTCTCCGCAGCATCAGGTTACCATTGCACAACCCATTCACAACAAGATGTCTGCATAGCTTTGGTAAAGTAAGGCCGTTCTTCTCCAGCAGTTCACACTGTCATACAAGCTTCAGGAGGGTTAACTTGTGAAATGATGCAGTAAACATGCTCTGTTTGATCACAATGGAAACTGCATAAAAAAGTCTGATCCACCTGTAGAGCAGGCCCGGTTCGGGGAGGGGTGTCCCCTTAAGTGAACATCCTGCCCCCTCAAATAAAAGTTAGCAAAGTTTCAGGAGGTAGGGAAAAGGTAAGTGAGCTTCACAACAGCAAGAGACGAAGAAGAATTAGTAATGCATATTAAGTTTTACTTTCACTTTGCAAAGGCACACATGGATTGTAAATGTTGTATCTGTTTACTCGTAATTAATAATTTCATGATATTGAATAGTTTAAATAAAAAATACTAAAATAGTAATTTCATGTATAGGATTATTCTGTTACCCGTGGTTCATTTCGTTATAAGACAGTCATTTTGTTTACATAGTAAATATAATAGTGCTGTATTCACCCCGGAACCAATGTTTGTTACTTTGCGCTGCTACAGCAGAACTGAATAAGACTCCATAATGAAAAGCATGGCTTAACTCTTTCTCCCTTAGACACCGACTAAGAACAATCCATATATATGTTACAAGTTCTACCCATGGAACATTTGGTTTTTCCCAGTATGTTGTTTCTTTTTCCAGTGACTACAATTGTCACTGCTTTGGCAAACTTCAGGGAAAAGAGTGAAAATATTATCATTATTATTATCTAATAATTTATAAATAAAAAATACAACAAAGATAAAATTAACTTAAAAAAATAATAAATTTAAAAATATGTAAATGATAATATAGAAATAAATAAAAATAAATAAAATGTATTATTTAATCCTATTGATTGATCTAGTATGGGTCGTGGTGTCGGGTCAACGCCCGGCTGGGCCCTTGGCAATGGGTGTTGGGGTCTTCTTCAATTCTTGTATGCTGCTAAATTGCTAAGCTAAATTAACTGTGAATCTAAGTTAAACTAGCAGAGACACACGAGAGTCACAAAAACTGAGCCGAATCTGGGCTTCAAAATCTTCCAAAGTTTTATTCTTGACAAGCAGAGTCACACCAAATAACCCGCGGATGCATCACCCAAAAATCCCGACTGTTGGGGCTCGAGCTGCATTTTTTATACCCTTGTAAGGAGGTGCCCGTTGGTTCCTCCTCTTTGGTTATTCCGTCCCCTTTTTTCCTAGTTTCCATTATAACTTAGTTATTTGATTTAACCGTGACTGGCTCCCAATTGGTTAATTTTTTATATAAGGCAGGTCCCCCGGCCTGCCCCTCTCGAAACACATGTAATGTTCTCACATAGGCTGCCTACGTGATGTTTTCAAACTTTGCAGGTGGACTGTCCTTGGGATAAACATGTTTTCGAACTTTGCAGGTGCGTCAACTCATTTAAGCGGTTTCCCTTCTCGTTCGTTAACTGTTTATATTACTCATCCTTATCTAACCCTTCTCCCTACCGTACCGGGGCGCTATTCTTATTGTTTACATAACAAACGCTAGTGGTTAGGGCGCCCTGACCTTTTATACAGCCCGTTCTTCCCGTAAGACTTTTAGGAATTCCCCTGAATTCCATTTCAGCAGAGACAGACCAAAAGGCCTCCCGAATTTACACTTCAGTGGTCACCTCCACCTATCACAGCCTCTCTTACATTTGAAAAAACGAACCTGTTCTGTGGTCGTTGAATCATGTCTTTAGTGATTTAACAGAGGTGTCAAAACTCATCATTAAGGGTACGGGGGGTCATCAGTTGTTATTTTTATGGGAGAAAGAATTAAGGTGTATTAAGGATAATTCGTTTATGACAAGCAGCCAACAAGGCATTTTTTCTTTTATTTGTAACACGTTTCTGTATATTTACACATTTACACTTTTAGTTATTTCATGTATATGCAGCAGGAAGTAGTCCAGCTGACTGCAGTCCCAGCCAATCACCCTAGAATAATGCAGTATTAGAGGCAGGCAGAAAATACCGGTCCTCATCTTTGTTTAGCTGGAGGCTGGGTGACACCACTTCCTGGCACCCATCACTTCCACTTCGAAGGGTAGCAGGTAGGCTATCAGCGGGTGCATTTCTCTTGACTCATTGTCCATCTAGTACAAACGTTTGTGTTTATAGAAACTCGCTTGGGTGTTCCCGGCTGTACCCCCTCACCGACTGATCGCTATGTAGCTCAGTTTGTTAGCTTTCTCGTCCAGCCACTGGTAAGGTTGCACATGTTTGTTTTTGTTTTCTTGTTATATTCATAGGGTAGCGAATGAAGATAAGCCACTGCTTCTTTGCCTAGCTGGGAATCACTTTGCCTTTCTGAAACTGCTTTGCCTAAGTCCAGGGCTGCTTCACCTGGACCACTTGCCACTAGAAGCCGCTTGAACTGCCTTTGTCGCCTGTTGTTGCCTGGGCGAAGCTGTGGCTTGGCAATGCCGTTTTTGATTTCCTATTCAGCCACGTTTTAAAGTGTGTGCATGTCATATGGGAACAGTGTTGGAATTTGTCTTTAATTTATTATTTTGTCATCCCTCTGTGTTTGTCTTTTGTTATAGCTTTATTTTCTGTTGAAGTAACTGACTTTGTTGTGACCCTTATATAGGATTCTTCTGATAATCTCGTTTATTTTGATTATTCTGGGTTGCATTTAATTTATGGTTATATAGCCTAGGTTTTTTTCTCAATTTGTTGTGTTTCATTATTATAGCCTTTTGTGAATTCCATTCTTCAATTTATATTCTTTTATTATTAGTTATAATTTGGTGTATTTTTCCCTAACTGTTTTCTGGTTTGGGCAACACGGTGGTGCAGTGGTTAGCACTTGTGCCTCACAACAAGATGGTCCTGGGTTCGATCCCAGCACCATGACTGGTGGGACCTTTCTGTGTGGAGTTTGCATGTTCTCTCCTTGTCTGCGTGGGTTTTCTCCGGGTACTCCAGTGTCCTCCCACCATCCAAAGGCACTGATAAGTTAATTGGTTAATCTAAATTAACCAACCAACCAATTATTAGCAGGATTACTATTGCAACAACACATCATCAGTAGGGTAAAACTAAGCTGTCTCACGACGGTCTAAACCCAGCTCACGTTCCCTATTAGTGGGGAACGTCTATAGGTGTGGATGAGAGAGTGGTTATTTGTCTCTATATGTCAGCCCTATGATGAACTGGGAAAATGTCCAGGGTGTACCCCGCCTTCGCCCCTAAGAAGCTGGGATAGGCTCCATGTGACCCCCGTGACCCTAGTGAGGATGAAGCGGGTTCAGAAAATGAATGAATGAATGTTTTCTGGTTTGCATTCAGGTGCTGAGCCCACCATGGTGGATTGGTGTCCTGGTGGTGGTGTCCCCCTTTGGACTGTGTGCTGATTTTAGTTACACTTTGGGTTTTTTTGCTTCATGTACAGTGCCCCTGGGATCCCCTTTTCTTTGGACTCATCTTCACAGTAGGGCTCAGCTCTGATTGGCATTTCATTTTATTTCTGAATTTAATTACCAGAGTATTAAATCAATAATAATTTGTAATTAGGGCAGCACGGTGGTGCCGTGGTTAGTACTCATGCGTCACAGCAAGAAGGTCCTGGGTTCAATTCCAGCACCATGACTGGTGGGATCTTTCTGTGTAGAGTTTGCACGTTCTCCCAATGTCTGTGTGGGTTTTTTCCGGGTACTCCAGTTTTCTCCCACCATCCAAAGACATGCACTAAGTTAATTGGTTAATCTAAATTTTCCATAGATGTGAATGTGAGAGTGGTTGTTTGTCTCTATGTGTCAGCCCTGTGATGAACTGGCAAAATGTTCAGGGTGTACCCTGTCTTCGCCCTTAAGTACCCCCATGACCCTTGTGAGGATAAAGCGGGTTGAGAAAATGAATGAAGTAATGACTGAATGAATAAACTGTAATTAATAAAAATACATATTTTGTACAATTCAATCGTTGCCTCTGCTTCACTTTGCTGACGTACCTAAGTGCCTTCCATTTTTGGGGGAGTTTGTGCTATTAAAATAAGTCTCTGGGTGAAATTCCCAAGGTGGCGTTGTTGGCAACAATTAATCAAACAATATTACTGTTAAATAGTTCTTGCTCACGCCACCACATATAGTTATTAATACAAGCGTGTATCTTTTTTTTTTGATGCTGTGTATATGTGTATCAGTTCTCATGGCATGAAAGATGGGAGGAGAATGAAATAAATGCCAATTTCCAAGGAACCGATTCATCAATTAATCAAAGTTTATTTATATAGCACTTTATAACAACATAAAAGAAGACCAAAGTGCAATTCATGTCTGTTGTTATGAAAGCTACATGGATGTATGGTTGTATGAGCCATGTACCCAATGTGAGGCACACATGGCATGGACCACACCCCTACGTATAAACCCCCCGCAAAATAATTGTAGTTATCATGAAACTGCGATTATTCCTCTGACGATAATGATGGCATCAACATGTCTAATTGTTACATCCCTAGGTTGCGCTAACAAGTCCATTATAGAATTATTTAAGTTGCATATGAGATGATGGTTCCTGTTTTTGATCTACTGCTGTCACTACTGACTCAAACATCATAGTGGAGACAGCCAAAATGCCAAACTCATATTTGAATACCGTGGACTCAACACCACTGGGCCATGCCCTCAGTGTCAACCTCTTTTCTCGTTGGTGTTCGGAACAAATTGTATTACAATGCAAATAACAGTTTACCAAGAACAGTGTACTAAATATTATTGCTGCATCAGTAAAGGAGGACAAAGGGAATGAACCACATCCACTACCAGCTAACATAATGCTCTGGATGAGATGCTTAAAACCTTTTATAAAAGTGACAATGCCATACTACATTGCTTAAGTCATACAAACACCAAACTTGACAAATTACCACTGTCACAACTTTCTGTCTTGTCAGCAAATAGTAATGTGCGGGTTGATGCCAAAACATCAATACCTCCAATACCAGATCTTATGCTCTAAAATCACTTCTCACCTCAAAATATTGACACTTTTGATACTTCAGTCATTTGAGGTACTGTATATCATTAACAGGAACACAGTGGAAAGTAACTAAACTATTGAGATCTTGTCTACATTACATGTGGTTGTTGGGAACTACTTTTTCTTCTGCCTGGCTAAGTGTGTTATGTGTTAGCACAGTTGAGGGACTTTTTGTTGGGGCTATATCATGCAACTAAAACACTTTTTTTTTTGTTTGTTTGTTTTTTACAAAATAACTAAGACATTTTAACAAAAAAACATTATTTTGCAGAAAACATATTGATCAAAATTAGAGAACAACAATGACTATAGCATGGAAAAAGATTACTAATACATTTTCTGAAGGTTGAAATTGTCAACAATTAGTAGGAAGTGTTCAGGCCTTTGGTTTGAATGACTTCAGCACATCTTGAACCACAGGACATCACTAGTCTCTCACACTGCTCTGGTGCGATTTTGATCCACTCTTCTTCCAGTCTCTTCCACAGTTCGGTGACTGTAGTGGGTTTCTTGGCCATAACAAAGGTTAGTCTAGTCTTTCAATTCTTTCTGATAGTGAGAGGTTTGGTCAGTGCAGAGTGGGCTTTCAGTCCAAATGCTCTTAGACGTTGAGAAACTGTATGACCAGACAGATCCTTACCCTGTTCAGCACTGAACTGACGAGCAATTCCAGCTGCAGTGTTGAAATGATTGCCCATTGAGATCCTCCACAGCATCCTGTCCTCTCTTGTATTTGTCTTCTGTGGACAACCACCTTCTTGGGGGACTTGGATGAGTTTGTGACGTTGTAAAGATGCAATATTCTTCAAATCACAGATTTGGAATGACCAACTTGTCTTCAATGGCTGATAGGGTCATCCCTTTGACCTTCACCTGGACAAACTGCTGCCGGAGGGTTTCGGTCACTTTAGAATAGCCCACCATCTTGCAGAGTCAGTGAAACTGGAAGTTAGGCTGAAGTTAAATAGGGGTTGAAGATAATCAAGAAATTAGCACCAGGTGACACATTAACACCAATAACTGGGAGGTATTCGAAAGTTTTCTCTAATTTTGATCAGTTTGTTTTTTGTAAAATGTTTTTTGTTGAAATGCCTTAGTTATTTTGTGAAAAAATGTTCTAGTAGCATGGTATAGCTACAACAAAAGGTTCAACTGGTGAACAGTGAAGATAACATTATTACAGAAAAAAATCAATTGTTTAGGAATCGTTCTCTAATTTTGATTTCCAGCGTACATCTAGAAAAATAAATGATTAGAAATGGTAAATCTTTTTAAATGGAACGTGTCACCAGACATCTCAGAGGGAAAAAAAATCAAAGATTTTTGTAAATACAAGGTGTCCCATATGTTTCCATAAATATGGTTTTTAACATTGTATTTTTTTTCATATTTCAGATACCCCAAAATAGTGAAATAGAATGACCTCCCAGATCCCCAGACCTCACCCCACTTGATTTTTACCTTTGGGGACATTCGAAGGCCATGGTGTATCAGGAAGATACAAAACATAAATCATCTCAAGCAACGTCTCACCAACACCATTATAAGCAGAACTCCACATGTACTTGAACGTGTTCTTTAGCAGTGGATGACACTTATTTAAATGTGTTTTCAACACAATGACAGTCATGTAGAGCATATTATATAAATAAAATGTTTTTTCATATAAAAACATTTATTTTTCCTATGTATGGGAACTTATGGGACACCCTGTACACTCTTATGGTTGTACCTGTGCTGGAGGCATGATGTAGTGCTGGATGTGTTCTCCGGTCATTTGTTGTGGTTTAAAGCTGTCATCTGCGATGATGATATTTATGTTGCTGTAGAACATCCGTATGCTGTTCACCAATACCTTGAGCTGTTCATAACGCAGGAACGTTTTAGTGGTGATGGTGACGTAAGAACTGATGTCTGTCACATGGAGAAAAAAAACAGTTATGACAATAAGGCGCTACTGAAGCTAGCCTCACTATGTTTAAGATCTTACAGTTTATCCAAGTTTATTTCAGGCTTTTCAAACATGAAGACATATGATAAACATGGCTGGCCAGTGGCGTTTCAACGCTCTGGCTGAGAAACAGATGTGGGGCTCCTCCCCTCTCCAGGTAATGCAATGTACCCTTTGTCTGAACTACAACAGAGACTCATTAACCTTACAAGCAACTTGACCCATGATTCACAAGAAATTAAACTACCCTGCCCCACATGCTGGGAAACTCCCCTGGCTCTGCTGCTTGGAGGAGCAGCAAAGAATATTAGCATTGACATTGAACATTAACATTGGTCCTATCAACAGAAAGTTGATAGGACCAATATTTTAGAAGATATTAGTAATTTTAGAACACAATTGTCTTACAGTCACATTGCCAAGGCCAGAATGCTTTGGCAGTGATTGCTGGAGAAACGTATGATTACACAACAGCATAAAAACCCCCTCATCTAGAACCCATGGATACCCATGGGTCAACACAGTGGTTACTAATATAACTACAGAAAACAAATGATAGCTGTGGATTAAGTTAACAGTAAGCATTCAACACTGTTGTGCCTCAGTGTTAACACTGTGGGTGTTATCATGGCATTACTGGTTTAATGTGTGACAGAGGATGAATAAAAGATGCGGATCAAAGTTTTAAAGTAACTGTTAGAAGTAATTTTAGTCTGTCCAGTAAGTGGGTGAGTTCACAAAGTCCATCTCTTGAAGATTATTTGTTGTTCTCTGATACTGGGAGGAGACGCCACTGCTGGTGTCATTTCTGGAGATATCAACAGTACATGTACAGTACACAACAGTACCTGTAGCCGGACATGCGTCAGGAGTACAACGCATGTGTCACCAATGTTTGGACACTTGGACCAATGAATTAGGACATTACATCATCGATGATTGAGCATTGGAACCAATGGGTTTTGCACTGTAAAAACCTAGATTTCCTGATGTTAGTCAACTGCTGCAACACCTGTATGTATGTACTTGATTCCTTGCTGCAAGTAAATCTCCTAATTCCAGAATCCAGTGACTCTGTGTTCTGTGCCTCCGAATTTTTCTAACATTAACTGAACCTGATTGACATGAGATAAACAAAGTATCCGACTTAGAAACAGGTGACAGGTTTAATAGTTCAGTCATAATAATCATCGACTAATATCGATCAGTTCTGAACAGATTGATCATTTCCAAAGTATTTATGTCTTTGATGTAACTGTTGATCTGCTTTGAGTGTTAATGTTAATGTTGACAGTTGTTATAAACCTATGAGTGTATGCACACAGGTAAATATACCTGTCAGTGTGTTCCTACCTGGACCCATGTCATACAGGACTGGCAGCTGAGGCTGTTTGATGGCAATGGGAAACACAGCTTCATGGTTCTCAAACTGGAAAATGGCTAAAGACAGAATGAAACACTTCACATAAAAGAAGTAAAACAAAAAACATATGAGATCATGTTAAGTTTAATTTTACCTGTACTCTAATAGATAGATAGATAGATAGATAGATAGATAGATAAAAATATTGTTTCCCTAGTCCATACAGCCATCAGAATACAGCATATCACTCACAATAAACATATAACCTAACACAAACCCCAAAAACAGCAATTCCACCACCACATACCCACCATTACACATATCCAACTAACACATGACAGTCTCATCAGGGATTTGTTTGGTTGTTTTATTGCATTTGGAATGAAACTTTCGCTGAATTTAACTTTTTTCCTGGTTTATTAACCTGTAGTGGTGACCAGAGGGAACCAGTCTGAAATCTGGATTAAGGGGGTGGCTGGGGTCAAGTGCAATGGTGTGTGTGCTCTGCGTACAGTGGCTGTGCTATTGAGGTCTGACAGGTTGGCTGATGGATTTAATCCTTACTTGAGGTGAATTTGCACCTCATATTTTGGATTATTTGTTATTATATTTTGATTATTTATCATGTCGTATGGATCACATTTTGTGTAATATAATTTTGCAAACGATATTGCATTATTTGTGATTAGGTTTTAGACTTGATGTTCAGATGTTTGAGTGTGCACTTTTTTCTCAGCTCCTATTGTGTTTTTTAATGAAGATGCTGCACTAATTTGCAGTAAAAAATAGTGATTTTTTTTTTTTTAATTATTGTTTTGTTTATTCATTATTTAATATTACTATAGAAGACATTTATTCTATTTTGTTTGGAAGAATTTTAATATCTTTATTTAAATAAATGTGCAGTTCTTCAGACATGAGGTCTTTTCGTGGATGTTTTTTTTTTTGGGGGGGGGTGAGGAGGGGGTGCTGCCAATAAAGTTTGCCTAGAGCACCAAA
>JAPTGZ010005385.1:0-10465 GCA_029814645.1 Fowleria isostigma
GTAGGTGGGTGGTGGGGGGGGGTGTCTTCTGTTGTGACATTGCAGTGTGTATGTTTTTGCCTGGTAAATGTGTGTGCATGCAGGTGTATAATTGTGTATACATGTTTTATTCATAGACGTCAAGTATGCGTGCCAATATCTTTGGGCCGTCTTAACTCAGCTATTTTGTTCAAATTCTGGTTTTAAGAGTTTCTTTTATGAGTAAAATTTACATCAAACTGCACTGAGCAAACTCTTTCATCCCTCATTTAAATGACATGCCAAGTGGAAAAACAATGCAGGATTCTGATTAATAGTTTACTTCAAAGCAAAACACTGTTCACACAAAACAGCAGACTCTGAGAAGCCCTGTGGTATGAGCGAGAATACTGGATGCATACTTGAAGACGGTACCCATCAGATGGCTAGTTATCCTGGCTGTGACCCCAGCGAGTGCATGACTGAACCCAAAAAACTAATGTTCACAAACTCGCACACAAAACCGAGGCTGTGTTGTACTCTAAACATATCACATCAGACCAATAACAGCATGTTTCAGCCAGAAAACCACAGAACGACACAAACACCCCTCATGTTGTCTTGTATTTGCCTTTTCAGGGCCAGAATTTGCCGCTGTGTCTCCAAAGGCAGGGCTTCCTGTAGCCAAAGATGATAGCAGCAACACGGCCATCCTGATAGGCTGCCTGGTGGGCATCATCCTGCTGCTGCTGGCTGTCATCGCTGTTATTCTTTGGAGGCAATATTGGAAAAAGATCCTTGGCAAGGTGAGTAAAGCGAGAGCCCATGTGAAAGGAGCCAGCAGTCTGCATCACAAATTTTAATTATCAGTTATTTTTGGAGGTGTCTGGCTGATCAGATAGCTTGAGTGTAGCTGCTGAATTTTGGAGCATCAATTAGAAATAAACATGTATCAGTATCACTGCATCCAATATGAATGGGTTAGAGGAGTCATGTTATCAGAGCTGGGAGGGTTACTTCTAAAATATAATGCTTTATGTGGGACTAGTTAATGTTAACATACTATTTTAATTAGTATAAGGTAGTTTTACATTTGGATTGCATTTTTTTAATTGAAACTGGGCAATTAAAAAACAAAATATAAAACATAAATGTATCCCTCACAACAGTAACAACACGGATCATTGTCAAATATTTAGTAAAGGTTCTTTAATTTTAAAATGTAATGTAATTTTTTTTTTTCCATCGCCACTCACCTGTTGACATGAGTGTGTGTTAACATTATATAGATGGGATTTGGGTTTTTATGCTGTTTGCTTATGCTATTGTTTATGCACTTTATATATTGTAGTTGTTATTTGATTGTTTTTTTTTCCTTTAAAAGCCAAACTGGGGACAGGAGTTGTAGAGTAGCTAAATGTGATTTATTCTGTGTAGAACATCAGATGGTCTACATGTCCACTTTTTTTCACTGTATTATCTCTGATAAATAAGCAAATAAAATAAAGATGAATAAATTCATCATATACAGTAAACATCTCAGCAAAATCAGTGTATTTGGATGTGACTTCTTGTAATCAACATATCTGTACAGATTACACAGGTTACAGTTACATTTATTCTGTCATTTAATTATATTACTTGTTAATTGACAGTACTTTCTGATATATTTATCTGTTCAGATTTTTAAAGGTATTTGAAGTGTCACAGAAGCAGTTGGTGATTGAAACTCCATCCCCTGTCCACATGTTGAAGTGTCCTTGAGCAAAACACTAAACCCCCTTGTTGCTCCCGGTGACCGTTTCACTGTTCGAATGGTGAATGTTGAGACCCTGTAAAGAACTTAAGAGTACCACAAAGACAGAGGAATGTCCATTTAGCCTTCAGGTATTTACATGAAACATTTATATTACCTTTATTTAAATGAAGTCTCTGTCGTTTCAGGCCCAGGGGAGTCTGTCCAGTGATGAGCTGCGGGTCCATTTGTCAGTGCCCTCAGATAATGTCGTCATCAACAACACTCACAGCTATTCGAGTCGCTACCAGCGCATACACACTTTCCCTGACGACCGGGACCATGACAGAGATGGAGAAGGAGAGTACCAGGAGCCCAGCGCTCTGCTTCGGCCGAGGGATCACAGAGACAGCACAGGTAAGATGTGTGACAAACAAGCACACATGCACTAATAGAGTAATAAAGATAATACAATAAAAAAAAAAAACAACACAAAAAAAACCAAAGTAATATATTACTGCAGTAAAAAATAATGAAATACATTGGTCAGCCACTCTGACTGTGGAGTTGGTGGAGAATGTGAAACCATGCACTTTTCAGAATGTGAAGAATTACATTTTCTTTATTACATTATTGTGGTTTGTACAGATTGCGTTGTTTATGTGCTTTTGTTCTTTTGCAAACCTCAGTGTGTGGATTATATCAATAAATAAACTCATCTGGAAAAAGGGGTGCAGGAACAAGATGTGTATAGCAAGAAAACACTGGTCTTACCATGTATTTCACCACACTAAACCAAGTAAATCAAACCAAACACACTTGGAGATAGAGTGGTTCCAAGAAGATGCACAGCTTAGCAGAGAAACAAAGGGGCTATTGTTCTCAGAAAAGTGAAGAAAAAGAAAAGAAGGAGAAAAAAGAGCAGCAAGGAAAGAAAAGGCATTCCTTTAGTTGCATTGCACCACAGGAGGTCAGCATGCCATCTTTACTAGGCGCCTGAGTGCGATTGAAATAACATGAGTAACAGAATCATTATTTCATCCCCTGGTTCTTGTTATGTTTGGTTGTGGCCTGAGTTGTGTTAATTTTGCCTGCTCTGTTCTGTTCTGTGCTCCATGTGTTGGTGCTTCCCTCTCTTTCCCTTGTATCATAATGGATATGCTAACAAAGTCCCGCTAATGGTTGTTATTTTGTTTTGTGTGTATTTTTTGTGTTTCATTTTGTACCATCCATACTTGGTGCCTGCGTATACCCCACCCCGTCCTGTCCTGTGCTCGTGTATGTGTGTGTTTCATGTACCCTCCCAGCCTTGCTGTTAAACAACCCAGCCTATCACCTGCTCCTGTCAGATCACAGGAAAGGCTCAAGACCTCTAGCCGTCCCCAGCAGCACTCGGGCTCAGGAAAAGAGCCTCAATGTGCCCCAGGGTAAGAGACCTCAGACTGGGCCAACTCAGGGTTGGGGCAGTAGGAGTGCTCTCACTCACAGTCCATCCTCAAAAAACTGCTTCCCAGATATGATTAATCTGTTCTGCATGTGCTTGACCTTCATCATCCTCCTGTCCACACATACTTAGTCATGCTCACCACTCACCATTCCAAACAACTCATGCTTTGTTTGAAAGGTAGTTTGGCTTTTGGGGAATTTTTTTTAAAATAAATTAAATCAGTCAGAAAAACTGATACATTGCCTTGTTTTCCTCTTTCCTCTAGGTTCAACTTAGAGATTTACTTAGCACATATCATTACTGTATATGATATCAGGAGGCCACTCTTTAAAAATAGAAATAGATATAGGTTTGATTGACTCGATCATTATTTTTGAAGGTCTAATGTGTTTTATACTCTCCTGTCAAACTCTATTTCTAAGCTAATGACTCAGTAGCCTACATCTGTGGTAGCCTGTGCATTAATTTCTATATAGAGACTTTGGCCAGGATTTTATGTAGAAATCACATACTGTAAATAAGCAATGAATGGAACCACTGTGCCGCCACTGACACACTGACATTTTGAAGCCAAAAGTTTGTGTTTTGTCATCATCTTGACTTTTTTTTTTTTTTTAGCCCAGAAGTGGTGGCATTTGGACAAAAGGTCATGACTAAGATCAGACGGTAAAAAGGACTAGTTTACCAACACAATAACACAAGTATTGTCAGAACAGAAGCTCCAAAAGTACAACTCTGCAGCTAGATGGGTAGTATGAGATGTACCAGAACACTTATTAGAGATAAAACAAATGAGATCAGAATGACTGATAGAAACTAATGACTAGCTTTAGAATAGAAGAATGTCAATGTCAGTCTGTGGGACCCAGCATCTGGTGGGTTTACACTTTAAAAGATCTCCACATTGGCTTCACTTTCAAGCTGAAGTTGTTGCCCACTGGTTAAAATTCTTACATTTGCTCCTGAGTACTTGAATGCCTGTCTTCAGGCTCCTCTACAGAGGGAACGGTGTACAGCATTCCCTGTCATTAGCATAGAAATGAAGTAAACAAACAACAACAGCTAACACAAAGCACAACACAGGCTCCAACAAGCTTCACATAAGCACATGAATCTCAAACATTGAACCTTTTAAGTGTCAGAAAAAGATGAAGAATCCTAAATGTAACTATTGTTGGATCAGTTCTTTTCAAATCCATGAATAATGTCCTGTTCATGTTATTCTGTAGTGGAGACTGATTCAGCTGTGGAAGGTTTTTTCTGTTCCCTGTAGGTTATTATCATTTTAACAGAGGTACATCACTCTCACATGCACACGCCCTAGTCACGGTCCTCCAGGTCTCCTCATATTTAAACCTTAACTTTTAGGGACGTCTCTTGATGTGGATTTTTTCCACTGATTATCAGATTTTGTTGTTTTTACTTGAGTATAATTTTTTTTATGACATCTTAACCCATCTCTTACCGTTTTTATTAATGACTTTTACATTTATGTTTAGCCTTTTATTTCTGCGCGTTTTGCACATAATCTTGTTGTTGTTGAGTCGTAGGTTTACTGTCATGAAATTCCCCCAAACCCAGCTATGACTTTGACACATTTTCTAAGAGTATGAATTACTTATATGAAAAGCTTTTCAAATCCTTATCAAGAGTTTTCTTTCCTCCCCATGTCATCCGTCCTGTCCCACCTCCTCAGCCTGTGGTTTGGATACCGATATGGAGAAGGGTTTCCCTCCTGCTCAGGAGGAGCCCCCCCCCTACCCCGGCTCTCCCCCTTATCCCTCCTTGTCTCCCCCAGTGTCTCCCCCGCTGCCTCCCAGTGTCCCCCACTATGCAGAGGCAGACATTGTGAGCCTGCAGGGCGTCAGTGGTAACAATACCTATGCTGTGCCTGCGTTGGCCTCTTCCAGCCCCGGGGCTGATGCCCCATTGCCAGAGCTGCAACGACAGTGTCTCATCTTCAAGGAAAAACTGGGAGAGGGACAGTTTGGGGAGGTGAGGACTTTGAAGATAGATTTGATGCTAGGCATTGGTGCTTGTCTTTTACCTGTGCTTGTGGGTTTTTTTTTTGGTGAAAGGTACACCTGTGTGAAATCGAGAACCCTCAGGACCTTCCCAACCTGGAATTTCCTTTCAATGTGAGAAAAGGTCGCCCTCTTCTGGTGGCAGTGAAGATACTGCGTCCAGATGCATCCAAAAATGCCAGGTCTGTAGACAGGATGACACAATACAGTTGTTGGACAAAAAAAAAAAAAAATTATTCTGGACATCATCTTAATAATCTTAAATATTATCGAAATATCTGCAGAAAAAAAATATTTTATTGTGTTTCAAAAGATTTGGCTGCATCAGACAGACACAAACTAATACAAATTATTTTTCATGTCAAGAAACAATAACAATAAGACTAAACTCTTGACAGTTTCAACATGGGGTGTCCAGAAACTTTTCTCCATCACTGTACATCAAAAGTGATCTTGTTACAGCTTACTAAGATTTGCTCAGGAAATTTATCAAAATAAAATCTGAAATTACAAAATGTTTAATCAGGAATTCAAGTCATGTATATTTCGAGATGATAAAGATGCATTTTAACTCGAGAGGAACACATAGTTAACAAAGCAATATGCCCCAAGAGGCTGAGGTTTACATTTACTTTATCATATTGAGAGGTGTGTTAGGCATGAGGCAAAGCACAGTTATTTTACATCAGGTACAAAATAAGCAAACAGACCACACAGCCTTTTTAAGACTCACTGCTTCAGTTCTTCAGTTTCTCTCATTCATTTCAAAGGGTTTAATTTCTTTTTTCCTTCCTCCGCCAGTTGATCAAACTTAAAGCAGTTTTTGTGGTGCAGTAATATGGATGTAATACAGTCACAGGTGTGTGTTAATGAATATTTTATTGTGGCTTGTCAGAATCAAGACCTCAAACTATAGTTTATAATTCATAGTTTGTTCATTTCTAAAGAATAAAGTTGTGTCATAAGAAATAATCTGAACACAAATAAATTAAGACCATCAGAGCAGTGACTTTGAGATGATGTTCCACAGGAAAACACTGTTTAAACTATTGAAAAGGGAAGGATTTAATTACAAATGTCAGATTTCTGTATAGCAAGCTACAAGTGACAAATTATTGTAAAATCTTATTTTATAATCATTCTGTAACATTATACAAAGCTGAGCCTTAAATCTGGCTTCAGCTGCTTCATATTTTTTCTTTACACCTTTACAGCCACTTGAGACTATAACAAATATTTCAAAGCATTTACAAGACATAAGTCACAGAATTCAATATGTATTTTCTTACAAATAAATGTAAATCACAACCAGTTTGGCACAGTTATTGTTTTAAGCAAAACTAAAGACCTGAGAGCGAAGATGTGAAATCATTGACTCAAGCGGAGCAGATATCTAGTTAAATATTTACTTGTTTTTGCTTTGGTTCGACTCATCAGTTCCTCTGTGGTTCTTTTTTTTTTTATAGATGTTTGACTCACTGCACCTTTACTTGTTTACTTTAGCTTAGTTCATGTCTTGCAGGAGCCAATGTTAAATCAGTTAGTGTGAGTTTATAGTGTGCATGTGTTTATATAGGAGGTCGGTGGGAGCCGGGATAAAAGAAACATATTGACCCGCAAACAAATCAATGAGCAGATACCTCTGGAAACCCTCCATTGCCTGAAGATTGAGGAGTTCATTTTTTTTTTTTTTTTTTTAAAGTAGAATTCACTTTCCAAGGAGAAATTGTAGTAAAATAGTAAAGAAGAGTACTTCATTGGATTTGAAATTAAAGTGATTTATTTTACGTCAAACACTGAACCCAGAGTCTATATTTTTCACACCATTAGTCCATCCATTGTTACATGCCTCTTAAATTCCACTGTTTTTGTTTTCTCTTTAACATTGTCTTTAAATCACTTTTATACATCCTAGTTGTCTTTCTCATCCTGTTAGGAACGATTTCCTGAAAGAAGTGAAGATCTTGTCTCGCTTGAAGGACCCAAACATCATCCGACTGCTGGGTGTTTGTGTGAGCAGTGACCCCCTGTGTATGGTCACAGAATACATGGAGTGTGGAGACCTGAACCAGTACCTGTCCCACCGGGTGCTTTTAGACAAGACCGGGCCTTCACACAACACTCCAACCATCAGGTAGTGAACACAAACACAGACACATAAAGCCACAGTTTATTTTATTAAGTATTCCAACCATGTGTTTGTTTTTTCTCCTAGTTACCCGGCTCTCATCTCCATGGCCAGCCAGATTGCATCAGGGATGAAGTTTCTCTCTTCCCTCAACTTCGTTCACCGAGACCTGGCAACACGTAACTGTCTGGTTGGTGGCGAGAAAGGGGAGTGTGGAGCGGATCGGGGGGGAGAGCGTCACATCAAAATAGCCGATTTTGGCATGAGCAGGAACCTGTACGCTGGGGACTACTACAGGATCCAAGGCAGGGCTGTGCTGCCCATCCGCTGGATGGCATGGGAGTGTATACTCATGGTGAGAGAGCAATGGGGTGTGTCACAAGTACAACTGGATATTTAATATTGTTAATAGAGCAGTATGAACATAATGTATTACGTGGGGCATTAAAAGGAAAGGAAAATGGCAAAGTTCAGCTTCAAGAAATCAATTATGGTAAAGGTCAGCTGCAAATTCTATTATTTTGACAAATATAGCACCGTTATCAAAAAATGGGAACTACTCTTTCATATTATGGTAATTTTTCTTAATGAAGTTCAAAAATGTTGCTTAAACTTACTTGTATTTTCCTCCTATTTTTCTTTTCATTTTTTTCCTAAAACAGTAGAAGCAGAACCTTGTTGTCTGTAAACTTTGTGGTGCTCTTCTAACAACAAATACAACCTTTGGCTTCATGATGACAGAAACCCTTGTCAAATGAAAAAAGGAAATCCTACTAAGAAATAAGAAAAAGGCTGTCACTATTATTGGAGTTGTTATTATTGATTTTACTGTCTTTTTTTACCTTTATGTATTGTTTTCCCTTTTTCAATTAAATTATTCTTTTAACTTATTTATTTTTCGTTTCATCCTTAATTCTTCATTTTCTTTCTCTATTATTATTTTAAATTCCTTACTGATTTCTTATCTTTGTATAGTCATCTCTTTTGACCCTTTTACTTACACTGACAATTTTGTTTTCATTTCCTCCTCCGTCTCCACCTGAACATGCCCAATCTGCACTTAATAATAATAATTATACACACACACACATATAACACCTGTAAACAGCTCTCTGTTTGCACCTGTCTTTGTCTTGTTTACTGTCTATGAACTATTTTGTTTGTTTTGTGTCTATGAATGTAATCTGTTATTATAGTGAACTATTTAACATTATGTAAATCTGACTTTAATAACAGAGTGATTAGGATGGCTGTGCTAATGTGTTTGTGTCCATGCTTTTAGGGAAAGTTTACCACAGCCAGTGATGTGTGGGCGTTCGGTGTCACCCTGTGGGAGATGTTGAGCGTTTGTCAGGAGCAGCCATATTCGAACCTCACAGATGAACAAGTCATCGACAACGCTGGGGAGTTCTTCAGAGACCAAGGCCGACAGGTACAGTACACATTCCCACTCACTGATGCAGTGGTATGCATCGGCTCATTTTCTTTTTTGAAATATGTGTGTGTTCTCTGTCTAAATGAATATTCATTAAACAATTTGTGTGGGCTGATTTGCGCTAAAGCTCAAACTGATGAGAAAATTACTAAACTCAGTTGAGCAGAAGAACGAGTAATAGCTCGTACTCAAATTGATTTCAGTCCATTAAAGGATGAGCGTGTCAGATTTAGTGAGATCTATTTGCAGAAATTTAATATAGAATATGTAATGTAGTATTATCTTTGTATAATGATGCATAATCACCCTATAACTATCAGAATCAGAAATACTTTATTAATCTCTGGGGAGAAATTTGTGCATTACAGTTTCTACAACACAGTTAAAGCAAGGAAAGAAAGCAACACAGGAGCAAGAAAAAATAAAAATAATAACAATAAACAATGAACGTACAAGAGATTTACAGAGATTTACAAGTAAAATAGAGATTTATGGATATTAACAAGGGATAATAATAATAATCCTAGAAATTAGAAATGGAGTCTAGAGTGTCTAACCCTCAAAGGGAGGAGTTGTAGAGTTTAATGGCCACCAGCAGGAATGACCACCTGTGGCATTCTGTGGTGGTTCTGGGTGGTATAGAACTAAATGTGATGTGCTCCACCAGTGTGTTGTGGAGTGGGTGGTAGACTGCGTTCAGGATACCCCGTAATTTGGACAATGTCCTCCTCTCTACGACCCACAACATCACAGACTTTCAGTATCAGTTCAGTTAGTCTGTTTGAGTCTGCACACTCAGCCTGCTGCCCCAGCACACAACCGCCAATATGATGGCACCAGCCACTACAGACTCATAAATTATCCAGTATCGTCCTACTGATGTTAAAGGAGCTCAGCCTCCTCCAAAAATACAGTTGACTTTGACCCTTTTTTTTCAGTGTTTTTTGCCCAGTCCAACTACGGCCGTTGAATGAGCAGTGCAGTCATTTTTAGTACATATGGTAACATGGGAAAGGCTGCTCTAGTCCCAACTCATTTATCTTAGACTTAGACTTTATTTCTCATTCCTGATTTTACATCAGTAATGAAATTTTGATGCATTTGGCTCATCAGGCAGCAGCAATAAATGCAACAGGCTCTATAAACAGGATACTACATACAAGATCACATAAATATGCATATAAAAATATAGAATGTACAAAATCTGAGTGAGACAGTGAAATTAACTTTGTTGTGCTCTTGTGTTGTGTGTAGTTCAAAGAACAGTAACATTAATCATGAAGCGCTGCTTATCCTTTTGCGTAGAGTATATCCAAATATTGTCAACTTTCCACAGAATCAGCCACGATTTTAAAAATAAAAAAGCAAACACTGGCATTTTATTTTCTATGCTAATGTAACATAGGCTCTTAGAAGCATGTAAAGGAAGTAATTACATGTTGCTTTACCTCGTGATGCTGTTGAGTTAGGCTTAGACCTAAACTTTATCTTTTATTCCAGATTTTGACATCAAAAATGAAATTTCAATGCAGTTGGCTCAGCAGGCTGCAGCAATAAATACAAGCAAAATAAACATAAACAGGATACTATATACAAGATAGATATGCATATATATATATATATGTATATATATATATATAACTATGGAATATAGAGTGAATATTCATTTTCTGAACCCGCTTTATCCTCACTAGGGTCATGGGGGTCACATGGAGCCTATCCCAGCTACTGAAGGGCG
>JAPTGZ010005462.1:0-10456 GCA_029814645.1 Fowleria isostigma
CATATAACTATTGATCCATTCATGTGGCATTATTTTAGAATACATATTATTATTGCCCAGGTTGTCCTGAAAAAAAAGATGTTCATTACTTGATTGTGAATGGAAGGGTTGAAATTATACATGCATTAATAGACAGAGAGGAGGACAAAAAAATAGACACAAATGGCTTGGTTTTTTAAGGATTAAAGTGACAGTAACACTTCCACTGCCTCACAGTGAAAAGTGGATATGGAGGCCGACCGCTGTTTAACCACACCACCTCTTTGTCGACCCGTGTCATTTATAGTCTTTTTTTTTTAATCAGCGACCAATCTTGCAGTTCTGTCCACTGATGTATGCTTGATCTCGTCAGAAAGTACAGGTCCAACAGACGCGTGACTGACATCGATCTGGTTGGCTGAAGCTCCCAAATGACATATCCAAATTTCAGACTTGTACGATGTCGGCAAAGGTTTGAAGCCCAAACCACATGTTTCCAGTAAGATGGTGTATGTCTGGACGCCTATAACAGCCTTTGGGACAGGATTTCTTTTTCTTATGTGGCCCTAATATGCCATCGTACTAATGTCTTTTTTTGGACGTTAAGAGTTTTTGTAGTGCAGATGAAAACACCCTCTGATTCACGAGTAAAACATGTAGTTTGACATATGTTAATTGTGTAGATGCCTGTTTTTATGTTCAGTTAATGATACGTTATAGTGAAAATTCACTGTTTTTGACATAATAACCTCTGAACTTTTATGAACATCTACACGATCAGTTAATTATACATAGAAAGATACCTGCTTTCTATTAAAAACATGCAAAATAAAGAGGATAATATTATAAATTGTGATAAATCAGATAAGAAAGAAATAAAGTTAAAACAGTTGTATGTTTTTAATGGTTAAGGAATGATTCTGCATCTTCAGCGGTCCATGCTCACCTGTCAGTCCTACCAGCCATGACCCTGGAAACTAAGTATCCCTCACCTTTGTTTTGTTCTTTTCTCAGAGCAGAAATAACACATTGTTTTTGTGAGTTAATGCTACACTAGACAGAATAAAGGGGTGGAAATGCAATAACTGGAAAATACACAGCCTTTTCCCCCGGCTCTGTCCAAACCTGAGGATGAAGTTAAACCACGTCAAACGGGTTCTTGTTGCTGTGGATGACACCTGTCAATCACCTATTGACGAAAACTAAAGAGTTTAATAACAGGTTGGCTTTTTCTACAGTATGAAAATAGAACCAAGATGAGATGCAGCAGTCCTCCTCAGACATCTTTAATGACAGTATTCTGAAGAGTCAGGCAAGGGGGATTGTTTTTGGTTTGTTTCTTTGGTTGTTAAAACTCTAGCAGAAAAACTTTTGGTTGAATTACAGTGGTCCCTCATTTATCAGGAGTTCTGTTCTAAAAATAACCCGCAATAGGCAAAATCTGCAAAGTAGTCAGCTTTATTTTTTTACATTCATTCATTTTGTGATCCCTCTTTCTCCTCAATAGGGTCACGGGGGTCACATAGAGCCTATCCCAGATACTTAAGGGCGAAGGTGGGGTACACCCTGGACATGTGACCAGTTCATCACAAACTAACATATAGAGACAAACAACCACTCTCACATTCACACCTATGGACAATTTAGATTAACCAATTCACTTATCAGTGCATGTGTTTGGATGGTGGGAGGAAACTGGAGTACCCGGAGAAAACCCACGCAGACACAGGGAGAACATGCAAACTCCACACAGAAAGGTCCCACCATCCACTGGTGTTGGAATAGAACCCACAACCTTCTGTCTGTGAGCCACCAGTGCACCACCGTGTCACCCCTTTTTTTTTTTTTACAATTATTCTCTATGTTTTAAGACTGTAAAACCACTCACACACATTCACATTTTCTCTCATTTTTCTCTTGTTTAAATACTGTCAAAGTTCAAACCTTCATAGATTTTAAAAAAATAAGTCAAGTATTTTAGAATTAAACCAAAGATCAAACATTTGTTTGAGAAATAAAAATATAAACATTTTCCTATAAATAAATATGATAGCTTTTAGAAATACCACATTTAATATTAACGGTCAACCTCTGAGGTTGGACACATTAAATTCTTCGTAGTGACTCACTTGTATTTCACAGTTCCTCTGACCGGGCCTCTTCATTCTGACGCCGCTTTGCAGAACACACAACACAATGTGTGTTCATATACTGTAAAAAAAAAAAAATCTTGCAAAATTGCACCAAAAAAATCTGCGAACCAGTGAGGACATGAAAGGTGAACCACGTTATAGTGAGGGACTGCTGTAATACCAGTTCGGGTTTATAGATTGCCAGTGACCCAGAAGAGATGTGGTTACATTTTAGAAAAAGTAGGTAAAAGTTTGTATATTTTATGAATTTTCAAAATCTTTTTCCCTCCTATTTACTTATAATAACTGAAATTTCAAATGTCTAAATGACAGTTTTTTGCATCTAGGTCATTCCGGCCTACGGTGGCTATTAGGGCCCAAAATGAAATCCTGATTTTTTTCTTCTAAAAACTTGATTTTGATTTAGATTTTTGGGTAAAACTATAGGAGACAAAAAATTCAGAGTTACGCACAGATCCACAGACCTGAGGGATGAATTGTAAGAGAGGGTGGAAAAACTGGTGTGGACTAGTTATGTTATTAACTAGAACACGTACACACAGACCAGTCACGTGTGGTTTTGTGACGGTTCACATATGTTAAACCAATGTAAGTCAGTGACAGGCATCAGTCATACATACAGGCGTGGACTGTGTATTCTGAGTTCATCCAGTCTCCATAAACAAGTGTTCAGGTTTGATGTGTAGAATAGACACACGTACATTTGAAATGTGCTCCACTTGACTGGAGTAGAGGAACTGGGAGTTTACATCTACACATTTAACAAGGACATTCACATACACTGGATATTAGTGTAATCAAACCCAGAACATGGATATCCCAGCATTATGACTCGAGTATTTTAATGGAAAAAAGCAGCATCATTTGCATCCAGACCGTGAGCGACACACCTCTGCCTCCGCTAATCTGCAGCTGACTGTGCAAAGATGGGAAGCCTTGATGCTACATTACTTCTGACTGTTAGAGCTGATTACAGGCACAAACCCGCTACGCTGGAAATGCCACCAATGTGTCAAGACCAGGCCACAGAAGAATACTTGAAACCATGGAAGTAATGATGAAAATTGGCCCCAGGCTACCCTGTAGGCAGGAACATCAGACACCACTGCAGCTCCAGTATTCCACCCGTCTGGTTTATCTGTTGAGATGGAGAAGGGCAGGCTGGTGTCAGGAGAAGGCGGTCCAAGCCTCCTCTTGGATCAGCAGTGATGGACTGACTCATATGGGCTTGATTGCTTGGATGCGTAATTCATGAGGAAATTGAATAATTGATTTTTGAAGTAATTGGTTCATACATTTATTAAAGATGTGTTTTTTTTCCCCCCTGTACTATTATGAAGTCCAGATTGTTAACCAAAACGACAAGAGAAGTGGGTTTGTCATCATCAGATCCAGTGGAATAATAGCATTTCCAGTCTAAGTTAAATAAAGTTACATTCAATTTGTAGAATTTTAAAGAAGTTAGAGGATTTCTTGACACCAAAGCTGTTCTTCTACACCATGATCTTCTCACACATTTAGTACTGTTTTATAAACGGTCACTAATGAGCATGAACATTTTTCAGTCTTGGAGAAAGCTATAAAAACTTGTGAGTAAAAAGGCATTGTCATTTCATCATTTGGATACCCTAGAGCAGGGGTGTTTAGTTTAGTTTAGATTAGTTTAGTTTATTTGGAGCTTATGCACTTCAAGTACAGTGGTAATTCACACACGTACAATAATACTATTATTCATCAATGAGAAATCCACTAATGAAAGTCTGGAAGACATCTTCTAGTGTCACTGAAAGGCATCTGGTGAACTCATTACTGCCCTCTGGTGGATTATCCATGGATTGCATGGATCTAATTGGATACATCAGGTTTTTCAAGGAAAAAAATACTCAAAACACATGGATCAAATATGATACATTTGGCATTATAGGGATAAATAAAGATTTTGCATGTGCTACTGTTTGTCGTCATGGAGACAGTACGCTGGAAAGATCCAGATGCAGAGAAATGTAACATTGGAGGAGTTTTATCATGTAAGTTGTAAAAGTTCTAAAATGGCAAATGCTAGTGTCAACTTGACTTTATTGGTACCTGTAGGTCTTGCCAGTTACAACCATCTGAGAATAACATGAAGACAATAACACATACAAGGGGGATACAGGACGGAAGAACTGACGGATCGACACTTGTGCAGCGCTCCGGTTTATCAAAGAAGGAAAAAAAGACACATCAGGATAGGAGAGGAAAAAAGGACAGCATTACACTTTGTCCGAAAAAAACCCGTCATTTAAGCCCAGAAGATGGGACACTGAGAATGTTGACGAAAAACCCTCAGCGTAAAAGCACAAATTAGGACAAACACTTATGACTTGACACAATGCACACGGGAACGGGGCCGGAGTTGGGGCAGGGGACAACATGTGTGATGACAGCGGGGTGGACGCAGCCCTCCAGGCGCATCGCAGCCACTCCATGTCATCACAGCATCATGGGAGAGACAGGGGGAGGAGCCCTAGAGAACAGAAGAATGGGGAGGGGCATGTGTATGTGTGTGTGTGTGTGTGTTAGTCCAGAGTCAATTGTATACGTTTGTGTGAGACCAAGGTCGTATTCGTAACAAGACATGACCTTGGCAGAAGATAAGGTCCAGATTCCAGGCTAAGACTGTTTACATACCATCCCAAGGAGAGAATTCATGGCCAAATTAGTGTTCTTATCTGTGCAGCAGGTGACTGTTTTCTGCTTCTGAGTCCAGTTTGTTCTGAGTCCCAAATAATCCAATTCAACGGAAATGTGTAGGTAGCAGCTGCGGATTCATTTTGAAGATGGGGGGTGCTGTGGTGCTTGTTGAATTGAATGAGTGGCAGGTCACTGTGTCCAGGTGTCGGTACTGTGGACTCTTACATTAGGATACACTGTGACAAAATGATGTGAGTCTACTTCTGATGTGAGTCTGTGCGTAATGCCAGGTCTCCCTCGAAAAAAGACATTTTATCTCAAGGGACTTCCTTCTCCTATACGGACCACATGACCCCCCCCTCCTCCCCTGTTGCAAAGCGGAGGTAGAACACAGGCCTCTGCAAACAGAGACTGTGCGATACTGTTCAGGTGCATCACTTTTGGACAAAACTAATGTCAATAGTAGGAGGTAAACTCTTGGCGGCTGTGGTTCAGGTGGTAGAGTGGGTCGTATAATGATCAAAGAGTCGGCGGTTTGAATCCCACCTCCAACTGTCCGCATGTCGAAGTGTCCTTGGGCAAGGCACTGAACCCTGAATGTCTCCCAGTGAGGCCTGGTAGTGTCAGCCCACTGGTGTATGAATGGGTGAATGTGAAACTTGTATAGTCAAGCACTTTCAATATCATGTATGTGTAGAAAAGAACTATAGAAGTACTGACCATTTTATATTCAGGAATATAATAACATAATAATAATAATAATGAGTTCTAGCAGTCACAGAGGAGGGATAGTCAATTCATTGGTAGTTGGATGCTGAGGTTGGAACTGCCAGGAAGAAGGTCTAGAGAAAGACCAAGGAGGAGATTTATGGATGTGGTCAAAGAGGACATGAAGAGAGAAGAAGATGCAGAGGATAGGGTGAGATGGAGGCAGATGATTGGCTGTGGCGACTCCTGAAGGGAACAGCCCAAAGGAAAAGAAGACTGATGTCAAACCAAGTCCAATTGATTGTCCATATTCTCCGATTTGACCTGATCAGTTTTTGTCAGGATAGTTTCATTTCTTTTGAACCATGAGTCAGGTTGTTTGTAAGTTTGATCATTTTGTTAAGATTTTAGGAGACATTTCACCTCTTATAAGGAACAAACTTTGTGTACTCTTAACTTTCCTGCCTATATTGTCTACTTGGGGAAAACTTGGAGGAACTGGTATTGATCGTTTAAAGCAACTGCTCCCACTAGGTCTTAAGAAAAACACAAGAAAAATGTATATATTTATGTCCTCCAAATGTCGTAGAATTCCAAAGCTCTCTCTCTAACCGTACACGAGGTTAAATTATTTAACCAGAAGTCAAAAGAGGGGTGACCAACATTTTTCCAACATAAAGCGACACACTGCTGAGCTTGTAATAAATATTAATCAACAGTTTTTCTTTCTTTAGCCGATAAAGAGCAGTTATTTTTACTCATATCTGACATACTTGTCTGGGTGTATTTTTCACACAACAATGCTCATAAATATGCATGGTCCCTATTAACCCATAGAGACCCAGCACTACTTTTGTGTCAGTTCCCAAATATCCCTGTTCTTCAACCTACTCTACATTTCCACATCAGATTCCATAAGTAAGTTAAAAAATCCAACATGACAGACTAAACTGGAAGCACAAACACAAAAATGTCACGTTATTGAATCATGTCATGAACAAGAAACTAAACACACTCATGAGGAATCACAGATAAGAAAATAAGATGAGAACAACATATGACCTTCAGAGTTCTTCATCTGAATATTGTTTTAAAATCATCTCTTTACATCTTAATTTAAACTGCTGCATGTTGTTAAAATGTTTAGTTGAACCCCAAACTGTTTCACAGTCGACCCCACACAGACCATTAAAGCTGATCTTGGTGGTTCTCACCCCCCTGACCCCTGACTACGACACCAGCAGTGGCAGTTGTAGCCCATACGGTTAACTCCCCGTTCAATTTTTAATGATTCTAAAGCATATTTATACCAAATTTTTCTACACACCCATCTAGGAAAGACTTGTCTAGACCTTTGACACCTTAACTGGTCGGTCTGATTATGATTTTAGTGATTTTAAAGAGATTTCCAGGTAATTTTTACTAGCAGTGCTAAACACTACACTAGTTTGTTTGCTAATTTCCAATTTGGTTTTAAATACATCTATAGTATATTTACACCAAATTTTTTCGACACACATGTCGACAAAAGACTTGTCTAGACCTTTAACACTTTAACTAGCTAGTATGATAATTATTTTAGTGATTTCAAAGAGATTTCCAGGTAATTTTTACTGTTGGTGCTAGATGCTATGCTAGTTTGTTCGCTAATTTCCAATTTGGTTTTAAATACATCTTAGATATATTTACACCAAATTTTTCTACACACCCATCTGGGAAAGCCTTGTCGAGACCTTTGACATTTTAACTTTTCAGTCTATGATTTCAATGCAATGGTAGAGATTTCCGGGTATTTTTTTACTCTCACTTTTAGATGCTAATTCATCAATTACATGTCTACAATGTGCTAATTCCGGTTTGGTTTAAAGACATCTAAAGTATATTTAGCCTAAATTTTTCAACACAATACTGTAAAAACAGCGTGTAACAAATTAAAGAAGATAAATGATGCTTAAACTCACCTTTCCTGGTCTGACTGTAGAATGATGGTGGTAACGTTATAATTATTGGAAGTGGTGGTTTTTATTGGTTCTTCTCCTTCGGGTCAGACTCTTGACGTTGTTATTATTAATTATAAATTATTATTTCGAAAAGCTTCCGTTATCGCAGCTTTCACAGATTAATTTTATCATCTGTTGTGTATATATGTGTATATGGATATTTATTTATTTATTTATAGATATTTGTTAACATAGACTGTTGGTTTTAGCTTTTTAGCATGGAGTGATGTGTTTTATTTATCTATTTTATGGTGCTGAAAGAGAGAAACTGCTAAAATGTAGTTTCATTGTGTTTCACAATGACAAATAAAAGTCTTCGTACTATAGCTAGACTAGTGCACTGTATCTTGAAAACCACAAAGATACCTCAACACCTGGAGGGGGCAGGGTGTGAAGTGACTCATTTGCATTTAAAGGGCCAGCGCTCAAAACCACCTTTCTGGTGTCATTACTCAGAAACAGGTGACAGAAAGTAGCCGAAACTAGTAAGGCGAGTAAACAAACTACCCATCTGATAAATGAATTACTTACAAAGTTGTATTTGGAAGACAGGATGAAATTTTATTGGAGCATTTTTTTTGTGCAATGTTGCCTGTAAATTCAGAATAATTTTTATTGTCAGAAACTTTCCTCTTTTTACACATATCAATATCAGTGACCTTTGACGTGGTGTAATGGTCCCAGTTACACCTTATCTACCAAGAATAAATCACATTGTCACAGTCATTTCATGTGACAAGGTCGAAATATTTTCTTCCCGGTCTATGGGCGACCGTGTATATGCCTGAAACTCGGAGATAACGAACCTGATCCCTCCGATATCCAACTGAAGATGTAACACTCGACACAGCGCCAGTGACTCACAGGTGAGTCCAATTAACACCAGCGCTCTACAAGTGTGACATGCGTCATCCAAATTTTTTGTTAACGAGTCAGAATTTTAAACATGTTTTAGCTGAACGGACAGCTCCGATTTTATGCTAAATATACAAGCATTCACACATTCGCATTCATGCAAATGACACAGGTGCAACATGGGTGATACCTGCCTGGCAATGGCATTTTCAGTCAGTTCCAACATTTACTGGTGCTTCATAAATTAGATGGTGTATTTTGATTTCATTTCCAATATTTTTATTTTCACCTCCAAATGTTGTGCAAACCTTGTAAATCTTGCCCAGTGCATTTATTATTCTTTTGATCAAGAGCCATAGAAACTGAAATAACATTAACATGAGCCCATAAAGTCTCTGTGGTATTTCTGTAGGACTCTTAAATGAATTATTCTCTCTGTTTTACCTTTCTTAAGTGATTTATCACCATATATTACAGTATTATCTTGTGTATTATGTTTTTTTTTCTGTGAAAATCAGATATTTCCCTATATTTAATTTACTGATCATTTAACTCATTAAAGTTCTGAATAAAGTTAAGGGTAACTGAATCAAAAACAGAAAAAACTGAAGAAAAGTAACTTTTTCAGCAAAATTGTCAATAACTGAATGAACAAATAAGTGTGTCCATCCACTGTCATTGATTCAACTCCATGGGTTTTACTGGTCAATCACTGTTCTAGAAGATGACGGTGTTTCCATGGTAACTACGGAGCCTCTAAACGTCCAAATGAGTTGTAACTGATGACCATGAACAGATGAATAACTGCATAAAGGAGTTGTAGTTGAACTTGTTTAGATTTTCCAACATTAATAGAAGGTCATATTGTTGTTACCTGATTAAAAAGTAAATCCGGTGAAAGCCTGAAGCGCTGGTGAACGTCTGTTGCACTGAAACATGAACCACAGATCCAAAATGGAGAAGTCAGCTGTGGCATGGAGGAGTAAGCTGACGTAAGCCGATATTTCAACTTTCTTAACTGATAATTACCGTGGAAACACCATCATCTTCTACAGTGGATCAATGAAAGTGGATGGACACACTGGTTTTTATGTTTTTTTTCATTTCATTTCATTTATTTCGTTTCGAGCTCATGCACTCCAGGTACAGTGGCAATTTCATATACATGTACAATAATCAATACTTTTCATATACATCTCATACATGTGTACACAAACATACATGGAAAGATTGCACATATACAAAAGAACAAGTAGACTTATATGTTCACTTATTAATATTTCTGATGTAAAAACTACTTAAACTTTTGTTTTCTACATTTTTGATATGATAACCTTAAACTTAAGCTGAGCTTTAATGAACATCTACATAATCAGTGAATTAAATACAGGAAAATACCTGATTATCACAGGAAAAAAAAAAAATACAAAGGGTAATATTGTAATAAATGGCGATAAATCAGTGAAAAAAGGTTAAATAAAGAGAATAATTTATTTGGCTCCTACAGAAGTACCACAGGGACTTTATGGGTTCATGCTAATGTTCTTTTTGTTTCTATGGCTCTTGATCAAAATAATGATAAATGCACCAGACAAGATTTACAAGGATTGCACAACATTTGGAGGTGAAAATAAAAATATTGGAAATGAAATCAAAATACAGCATCTAATTAATAAAGCACCAGTAAATGTTAGAACTGACTGAAAATGGCGTTGCCAGTAAAATACCTGATTTTCACTGAAAAAAATGCAAAATTCAGAGGATAATATTGTAATAAATGGTAATAAATCAGTTAAAAAAGGTTAAATCTAGAGGAAAATTCATTCGGTAGCACTGGGAATTTATGAACAGTAATAATAACAATAATAATGATGATGATGATAATAATAGTAACAAACAATAATAATAACAATATTTATATTAATAATAATAATAATGCTAACAATAATATAATAATAAAAAATAATGATGATATAATAATAATAATGATAAAAAATAATGCTGCTGATGACAATAATATACCGTATTGGCCCGAATATAAGACGACCCTGAATATAAGACGACCCCCTCTTTTTCAAGACTCAAGTT
>JAPTGZ010005482.1:0-10455 GCA_029814645.1 Fowleria isostigma
TTTGCTAATTTTGGTCCATTTTGTTTATCATGTTGACTATCGTATTATTTTACATTTATTTTTTATAATTTTTTGGTGTAATTGGTCAAGATTTGTTCATTTTGGTAATTTTTTGAAAATAAAGAAAATGCATTGAATGAGAAGGTGTGTCCAAATTTTGGCCTGTACTGTATAACCAAGGACAGAGCTTGGGGCTGGGCGGGGCATGGTTCCAGGGCCCCGGCCCTGGGGGGGCCCAAGTCAGGCCCTGACTCATTTCCGCTATGGAATGCCTTTCTTCACATTTGAATTTTCCTGCGGAATTTCAAGAATTGCGAAAAAAGTGAAGCCCACAATTGTATGTGTTTGTGTTTATATAGATTTCCCACCCAGCAGTAAAATCAATATTTAGGGAGGTTTGTATGGCCCTCCTTTTATTTCCTCCTTTTATTTTGGACCCTCCCAGTCACCACTGCAACCTCTGAGTGCCCATTCTCAAAATTAAAACTAATAAAAACTACCTGAGGGGCACAATGGGACAGGAGAGACTTAGTGAACTGGCAATTTTATCCATTGAGAATGAGTGAGCTAAAACAATGGACATATGGCGCATTGTGGACGAATTCACGGAGCGCAAGGCTCGCCATGTGAATAGTGGTGAGTAGTCGACTAGTCTTTGTTGAATTTGGAAGTTATGGATACAGTAGCCTATTGTGCTCTCAGTTGTCGATTTTTGGGTCTACAGAGGTAAACAGAATTCATCAGAGGTACACACAAGTCCCTTTCAAACATGCTATGAAAAATGGACGTTCTCTGGACTTTGTCCGTTTGACCCTTGTGTCTAAATACAACCCTCTGGCTCATGTGTGGGTTAACTTTATGCAGATAATAACCGGCTGGCCCCCTAGTATTAAGTACGGACATTAACCGGTGAGGTGTTGTCTTTTCATACTGTCCGGTTAAGATCTGGACATGCACCGCCTGAATGGTTGAGGGGAGGGGCCGGAGGGAAAGCAGTGAGTGCGCACTATACAGGGGTGCCCAAACTATGGCCAAGTTTCATGAGGCCCGTGGCCCTTTCCATAAAATGTATCATTGTGGCCCACCAGCATTTATGACCAGAGTAATATTTTACACACATAAAAAAAAATCTGTATTATGTGTCACCAAAACATGTCAGCAAACCTAAACTGATGTCAGTGGATGCTTTTGCGCCTATAGTGACCACGTCTAAAGGCAGGATTTAACTGGCACGGCTCTGCGCAAAACTCACTGCAGTTATTATGGAGAGGAGGAATAGAAGGATAGACACAACTAAAGACAATAACGCATTTTTAAATTTTATTTAACCAGGAAGTCTCTTCAGATAAATCTCTCTTTGAGGTAGACCTGACATTAGTGCAGACTAATACGATAAAATGTATCAGTGATAAATTGTATCTAATGTCGAAGCCACAGTCCATCAGCCTGGTCCACGGACCTCTACCTCAAAATCTGAGGTGGTAATTCCATGATATTCCCAAGGAACTGAAACCAACATAAGTCAATAACAGGCATCAGCCGTGACCCACATGATATTCTGATTCAAATATAAATGCACCAGGACCACTCATCATCTACCGGTCCAAACACTGACAGTCTGGACCACATTGAGATTTAATTCAGTCAATTTAATTTATTTAGTATTAGTCAAAATTAGTTTTAAATATATTTTGACTCATGGAATTATGTCACTTTGCTTTACACTTCTTAAGATTATGTTATGTTTATGTTCATACATATTGAACTTAAAAGTTGACATACATTAATTACCAATTAATTAATTGTAATGTTTAAAATAAACCTCATATATTTCAGCTTCTTGATTACTTTTTTTCTAAGCCTCAGTTTTTTCTTCAGTCATCTGGAGAATGTCCCTTATATCTGAATGTAGGCGAAACGAACATGATCCGGAAGAGAGTAGTATGTTTGAACAGACGAGTCGGGTTAAAGAATGGGTGGAATTGTCCACAGATATTCCGGAATGCATGCTTGAAAGAGGCTACAGATCTGCACTCAGGACTGGGGGTGGGAGGGTTGCGCGCGTTACTGAACCTTATGACACACAGACCAGTCGCAGGTGGTTTTGTGATGGCCCACAGAAGTTCTACCAATGTAAGTCAGTGACAGGTACAGTCGTACATGTGTGGACCAGATGACTGATTATGAACAGAATCATAGCCGGCGTGAGGTGCGGACGACTGTGCATCGGACGCGGATCATCCAGGACTCTCCAGCTGCTGAAGCCCAGTTCTGACCCAGTGCTCTGCTGTGTGGGGGGCCAACTCTGCAGTTCTGTGATGCCATTACAGATTTAAGCCCTGTATTTCTTATATGGAATTTTGTGAGACCGCTGTCACAGTTAGGAGGAAGAGCCTACGGTAGCCCAGAGGGCGGAGGGGGACGCGCAGAGACACATGGTGTGGAGACAGAAAGGGATGAGAGGTTGTTGCTGTCCATGGTGCTGAACCCTTACTATCAAATTCTTTGAGCTGTGCGTCAAAAACGTAGTCACGCTTGTAAGTGAGCGAGTGAGCCCCGCTGTTGGGCATGTGTATGTTGTAAATAGAGGTGTGAAAAAATATTGATACAGCAATATATCGCGATACTTTGACCTCCACTACAATATCAATATTTCAACCCTTAATATCAATTTTTTCAAAAAACAAAAATAATTTCCTTGCAACATTAGTTTAATTCACAGTAGTGTAAGTGACAAACTTGATGCATTTTATGCTCAATGCACTTTATGTTTTAATGCACTTTAAGAGATGCACTTTTTGTTAAATGTATGTATTTTATGTAACATTGCATTTGACTAATTATTTCGAAAAAATAAAATGGAAAAGTTTTCAATCAAATAGTTTTGACTTATTTGTCCTTTCAATTTTGTGAAGTACTGTGTGATTTACATTTACATCATCTCTATTTTTTCTTAGTTAACTGTGTAGAGTATCGCAATATATCACAATATCATGATATCATGATATATCGTGATACTATCGTATCGTGACCCAACTATCCTGATGTGTATTGTATCGTGAGGTTCTTGCCAATACTCACCCCTAGTTGTAAAGTGATGTAATCACGGGTTTAAAGGGCCCGGTCTTGAGCACCGCCCCTGGCCCAGTACTGACTTGTTCCGCCATTGTATATAACATTAACCCACAAAGACTCAGTGTTATTTTTGTGTCAATTCCCAAATGAAATTTTCTCTCTATTTAAGTGACATCATCATTTATTAGAATATATCCTCTGTATTTTGCATTTTTCAGTCAAAATCAAGTATCTTCCTATATTTAATTCACTATATACAATTCAAATGAGGGTTATTATATCAAAAACAGAGAAAAGTGATGAAAATCTAACTTTTTCAATAAAATCTATTATTATTATTAACTAAATATAAATCCAGCATGTTCATCCACTGTTATTGATCCAACTCAAAGGGTTTTACAAGTGAATCAATGTTGTAGAAGATGATGTGTTTCCACAGTAACTACTTAAGCGGCATAATCAATCATTGCCATCAAATATTCAGGAAAACTTTACAGCTGGTCCTTCTGCAGCTTCTTTGTGAAAAAATATCCAAATAGTCACTACTAGACTGAATCCTGTCCGCTGACTGGCTTCTGAGGCATGCATTCAGCAAATGAGGATATGTGGCTCTCCTTTACTGTCTATGCACCATCTTTTTTTTTTCTGTTCAAGACAGTATGAATACTCAATAATGTAAAATTGCATATCGTCAAAGCAACATTTACAATATTATCGCAGGCAGTATATATCGCCCACCTCTTTTTACACAACTGAACTACACTGTTGCCCATAAAGTTGGAATAATTTTGTTTTCAGACACATTCCTCTTTTTATTTGCAAGCAATATTCACTTTTATTGCTTGTTTTTTGCTTAAATATGAAATGTCTGTCTTCGCAGGGCTGCATACTGTCCTCTCACATCAGTACCACTTTGTTTATGACAGAAAAAACATGAGTGAAGCACGACGCTACTGCAGAGAAAAATACACAGACCTGGCTACTGTGGAGAACATGGAGGATGTGACCATCTTGAACCAAATGGCAAATTTAAGCCAAATGAATTATGGAGGTTATCACACTGTAAATTCTCAACCTTTCTCTATTTTGTTTGTTTTTTGTTAATCCATTTATGTCCAGTTATACCGAGGAATTTATGATTATGTACAATCATGTATGTGATGGGTGAAAATATTAAATATTTCTATCGTATTTTTGATATCTACGGAAGAGGATTAGAGCCACTGGGATAAAAATTCAACAATTTTGTAATTATTATTCTAAGAAGAAAATTGAATTTTGACTTTGATCTCAGAATTCAGATTCTTTTCCCTCAGAATTCTGACTTTTTTTCTCAGAATTCTGACATTTTTTCATCAAAATAATGATAAAAAAATATATATTGGACCTTATTGTTTTTTTCCAGGACTCTAATCCTCTTCTGTAGATATCACCTGTGGAAAATGCTGAAATTCTTTTTATATATGAAAACATATTAAAAAAAAAAAAAGACTAGCTGTAATTTAAGATGATACTGAATGCTCTATATAACTACTGAGACTAAAACAAATATTCCAAATGTTGCTTTTAGAATGGGGCCTGGATAGGGCTGCATGATGTGAACAGTTGGAGGTGGTCAATGTCAAACATGAGTTTCTACAAAGGTGGAGAAATGGACTTCAAGAAATGGTCTCTTTATGAACCAAACAATTTAAGAAATGGACAACTCTGTACAATGATGAAGAATGATGGTTTTTGGGGTGATATCTACTGTACCACACGTCTTCCGGCAATCTGTGTTGACCTAAGAGGTAAGATGTGCACAATTCATATGTTTAAATAATTATTTATTATAAGCATCTTCATAGGTTAATATAAGACAATCATTTGGTTTCAGCCTAAAAACTTCTAGTAATATATTAGATGTGTAAATGTGTGCACGCTGAGTATACAGGATAAAAGTCTTGGGCCACCTTTAGCTCTGCTGTTTTTGCAGGATTGAAATGACTATACGTATTTAAGACTGATCACATAAAAATGTGTTCTATGTGATGTTCTTAAGGCATGTGTCGTGCTATACTTATGCATTTTCAACTTTTGGCGCGTTGTTCAACGCCATTTGATGATGTGTCAATTTACACCAAGATCTCTGGTTCATAGAACCCTAACCCTAAATGTATTTTGTAATCCTAACCCTCAGTGTGTTAGTATTTGACGTGGTGTGAACATACACACATAAAGCTTATGTGTACTGATACCATGCCAATTAAAAGTGGTGTGTATATTAACACTGTCATATCACAATTCACATTTATTTTTTACTGTTTTCTTCAGATCTTCTTCAACAAGAAAATACAGGATATACAACTAAATTAAATGTTTTTAAAGGTTAAAGTTGTTATTTAGTGTGACCCCTTGACCCCACGATAAGAAGCAGCACAAACAGTTAGAGCCATCCGACACGTGAAAATTAGTGCAATAAATCTCATATAGTCTGAACCAAAGGGTTAAAGACATGTTAAATACAAATGGAGGATACACCAAATTCTAAAACTCTGGTTTATAGAGGCTGTTTTTTTCCTTAAAACTTGTGTTTTTACTGCTGTACATACTTAACCATACTGTATATCCAGATTGAGATGTTAATGCCAATCTGGATGATTGTTAATGTTCATTAACTTGACAAATATGACAAATGAAGCAGATCAGTTCTGGTTCTGGAGTCCAAATGTTGAATTTACTTTTGGATTCTGTTCATGGGATTTCTCAGTATTAGGTCCAAATAGGAGTAAATGCGCATGAAAAAACCTATTATTCACATGAAAAACTAAATGAATCTGTCAGAGAGATTGTGACTGTAAATAACCTTTTTTTTAAGGGCCAAGTGTGAAATTTGTGCTTACCCAAACCCTTTCATGGAATGACGCCCAGAGCTACTGTCGATCTCACCACACAGACCTGGCCAGTGTAAGAAATGAGGCAGAGAACCAGATGATCAAAGAAATGGCAGCTGGACAGGCTGTCTGGATTGGCCTTTTCAGCGACGCCTGGAAATGGATCGATGGAAGTAACTCTACATTTACATACTGGAGCTCATCAGAGCCCAATAACAATAATGAACTCTGTGTTATGGCAAACTTTGGACTCAATGGACGATGGGAGGACTGGCGCTGTGATGTCCAGGCAGCGTTTATTTGCTCCTTGAAGCTTGGTTTGTATCCCATGATGCACTTGGTGTAGAGCAGGTCATCCAATAAGCGAAGGGTTGGTGGTTTAAATCCCCCTTTGTCCTAGTCATTTACTGTCGTGTCCTTAGGCAAGACACTTCACCCACCTTGCCTCCAGTGTCACTCTCACTGGTGTATGAATGTGTGTGAATGTTTGGTGGTGGTGGGGGGGGCCGTTTGACGCATACCCCTTCCGTCAAACGGCCCCAGGGCAGCTGTGGATGTGAATGTAGTTTACCACCATCAGAGTCTGAATGTGAGAGCAAATAAATGATGGATAAATAATGTAAAGCACTTTGGATGCCTTGAAAAGCACTACAAAATCTAATCCATCATTATCACCATATTATTATTTATTCATTCATTCATTTTCTGAACCCGCTTTATCCTCACTAGGGTCACAGGGGTCGCATGGAGCCTATCCCAGCTACTTAAGGGTGAAGGCGGGGTAACACCCTGGACATTTCGCCAGTTCATCGCAGGGCTGACATATAGAGACAAACAACCACTCTCACATCCACACCTATTATTATTATTATTATTATTATTATTATTATTATTATTTAAAAGATTTAATAAATAGATGATACATTAGATTGTAAACACTTATACACTGCCAGTCAAAAGTTTGGACACGCTTGTTTTTTCTTTATTTTCATGATCATGTCAATTGTAGATTCTCACTGAAGGTCTCAAAACTATCAATAAACACATCTGGAATTATATTTTTTTGGTTTTGTTTTGTTTTGTTTTTTAAGTGTGACACAACCCTTTGCTTTGATCAATGCTTTGAACATTCTTAGCATTCCCTCGATGAGCTTCATGAGGTTGTCCCTTAAAATGTTTTACAACAGTCTTGAAGGAGTTCCTTGTGATGCTGAGCACTGGTTGGCCATCTGCGCTCCATCTCATGTAATTTAAATGACAGTGTGTCCAAATAATTGACTGGTAGTGTAAGAAGGAATGGGAACTGATATATATCATTGATACCATAATGATACCAATGTCATGGTCAATTCTGCTTATAAGTCCACTTTTTTTTTTTTTTAATCAATCCATTTATTTAACCTGGATCAATAATTCTGAAACTATTGTTATCTCTGAGCAAAAGCCCAGTTTAAACACTTTTCAGTACTTCAAACAATGAGCTTTCAGACTAGTCCTCCCAATATTAAACACATAGCTTTAGTTACACCATGTTGGCTGCAGCAATATTTTTTGATTGATTAGTTTATTTCGAGTGTCTGCACTCTGTGTACAGTGTTGTTCACAATAATAGAAGTAACACAAAATCCACATATTATATACATATCATTATGTGTACGCAAATATACATAAATATATACAATAGTTTGCTAATAATATACACCCTTAATAGCCTGAAACGTTGCTTTTGTGGCAACTTCCAAATAAATTTTTCTCTTCATGTAACCTTTCCTCTCTGCATTATCCTTCATTTTGCATTTTTCAGTGTAAATCAGGTATTTTACAATATTCAACTTGTTGATCATGTGATGTTCATGAAATCTTAAAGAAAATTTAAATTAGAGCTACATAATATATCGTTTAAGCATCACCATCACAATGTACGTGTGAATATTACTCACACATACATCGCGATGGTGATGCAATGTACGTGTGATAATAGTCATATCGCAGGTCCTGCAAATGTAGGAGGTAAATGATTTAACCCTGGGTCCCTGACACACACTGCTTATAGCAATACACCAATCATAATCATTCTTCATCAGTTTGCCGAAGCAGACCATGCCCCTGCACATGGAGTGAGTCGCTGGTAACAAAATGAAAAAAATGAAAAATGAGCAAGGAACAAGAGAAAATCAATGAAAATGAAGACTTGGTGCCAAAAAGAAAAGCAACGTCAGTTATCTGGAATTATTTTGGCTATTTAAGGATGAAATTGAAACGTGTTCAGTGTCAACAGTGCCTTGCACTTATTGCCACAAGAAGAGGTAACAACAATTTTTTTTTTGACCGTTTACGTTGGTACCACACAAATGTTTTTTCAAGTCACAATATATATCGCAGGGTGAAAAAGAAATCGCAATGTCAGTTTTTTTCCAATATTATGCAACACCAATCCAAATGATATTATAAGAAAACTGAAAAAAAAATTCTAAAAAAGATACTTTTTAGCAAAATATGTTAATAATTAATATAAAAATAAGTATCTATAACCACTGTTATTTATCAAACTACACTTTATTGGTGAATCAATGTTATAGAAGATGACAGTGTTTTCATGTTCACTATGGAACCTCTGAACATCCAAATGGGTCATATGACACTGAAAAGCTCTGAAAACTACATTTTACCTGAAGTATTTAAGTGCATTGATAAGATTAGTGGATCAAAAGTTATTACACATTTTAGTTCAGAAAATGCTTTTGGTTACTAGTGGCCATTTAGGTCTTTCTGGGTTAAAATAGTAAAATAAAACAGAGTGTTTATGTGAGTAATTTTGAGGTGACCTTAAATGGAGTTTAAGCGAGTCAGTCTTAATTTCCCTTTCTGCATGTGCATGGCCTGGGTATCTTTTCTGAGCTTGAGTTTATATAAAATGCTGCTTGTCAGAAGAGTATGTGGAAAGTGGAAAGAGCATCACAAATGATTACTTTATAACTAGTTTGCATGACACATGGCAACTTGGGCATATTAAGGTAAACAATACTACCACAGCCTTAGTATGTGAATTATTTAAATTGATATGCTAAATGTCTTAATCACCCAGAGATGTGACAGAGAGAATAGATGGTTGTTCGTTTGTATGTTTCAGCCCTGCGACAAACTGGCAAACAACCAGGGTTTACCACATCCTGACAGGGATAGGCTCCATAACATGGGGTTTTGGGGGCCGATATTGATACCAACATTGGGGATGACCAAAAGCGAATATCCGATATATCGGTTGGGTTGGATATCGGACAATATTTCAGCCAAGGTTTTAACATTAAAACTTTAATATTCAGATGCTGCAGTAGTCCTACATTAGAGTCACATTGAAATAATGATTAAGTATTGATCATGTGCATCACAATTATAGTAGTTCCATCCTATTATAATACTGTTTTGCAAAAAATTCTCCTGACATTTGTATTCCCATAACATTTCAACATTTTAATCAGAAATTAGGCATTTTAGACAGATAACTGCAGACATCAAGTTAACCTCTGCAAACTAAACTGTCATAAAATTGTTGTCATCTTTCTTTTGCATACACCCTTTACTGATCATCAGCAGAGAGTAAATGGCAGCAACATGACTCTTCAGTCATGGTGTCAAACTGAAAAACACTAAAATACTCCTTCCACACATTTAACTTGACTAATATGCCAACAAACACAACATGAGACATACATACTCAAAACACACAAGTAACCTGCTTTTAACACCTATTTTCAACTTGTAAGATATGTGCACAGTCACCTGACTTGGTGAAACAGTAAATGACACGCGTCACATGACTCTGCAAAAATGATCCTTATAACACAAATAGGGCAGTTTGGTTCAGTATCTGTGATTACATCACAGAGGTGAAACTTACATCATGTTAAAACACTTACATGATTTCATAACCCCCATTTTTTTTTCCGCAGAGTTAGTTTATTCTATAGAAACTTGCTACAGCTTCTGTTCTCAGATGCTGCGGGGCTGCCTCAGCTCCCCTCCTGTCCCTGAGCAGCAACAGCTGTCAGTCTGAGTCGCAGATCCTCCTGCTTTTATGAGGCATTTCGCTCTACGTTTTAGGGTTAGGGGAAACCGCCTTATGACACCGCGCTGACACAAGAACCCGACTTAAACACAAAATAGGAGTAAACGGAAGAGGCAGGACACTTCCACTACACTTCTGTGTGAGGAGGAGGGGGGCGTGCAGCACAGCGCAGGCACACAGACACTGAGCCAAGGAAAAGAGCCTGGAGCTTCATGCAGGAATAAAAGTAAATAATCAGCAACAATAGGCTGCATATTGGCCGATGTTGATTAATCTGTGATAGGCTATAATCAGATTAATTGGTCAGGCTCTACTAAACAGTTCAGAAAATTGATTAATAAATCCTACATTTTTATAACACTAACATCTCATCTCATCTCATCTCATCTTCTTCCGCTTATCCGGGACCGGGTCGCGGGGGTAACAGCCTAAGCAGGGATG
>JAPTGZ010005487.1:0-10455 GCA_029814645.1 Fowleria isostigma
GTCAGAGGTGCGTCTCTTCATTTTAAAAGGTTTATTCCTGACAAAAGAAGTTTACAGATATCCGGGTTCCTCTCACTCTCCCTGAATGCCTGCAGTAGGCGGGTCTTGCAACAGCGAAAGCTAAGAAAGAACACCTTCCTATCCCTTTCCGGTTCATTTTGTAAAATTTTTGTGATATAATAAGATGTTTTCTCCTCTGTCCAATCAGACGCTGCCAGGTTTGGTGCACGTCACCGTCGCTAGACGTGGGTCCTCAGACTGGTCCCATTTAGATCGTGAAGTGAACTCCAGCAAAGCCTGTGTGTCAAAGGTTAATGTCTGTACAAAATGTTTTTAAAGCTATGTGTCTGTCTCCACCATATCAGAAACTGTTGTGGTACTCTGTGTACTCTCTGAGTCGCCGCTGACTGGGAAATGTCTGTACAAAAGGGCAGGAAAAAACCATTAAACTGTATTTAGGATTAAATGTGATTAGTGAACAGCAGCTATAATTAAAACATATTGATTTATAAGTACATTAGTGAATAAGTATATTATGCCTTCAATAGATAGATAGATAGATAGATAGATAGATAGATAGATTTGTAAAATATAAGGATCAAACATTAAAAGGATTGGTTAAAAGTCAAAACAAGTACTAAGAGGAACAGGAAGATAAAAAGTTAGGATAACAAAGGTGCACGTTAAAAGCCGAATTAAAAAGGTGGGTCTTGAGCCTGGTTTTAAAAGTTTCTATGTTCTCTGTGGCCCTCAGGTTCTCTGGCAGGCTGTTCCACAGGTAAGTAGCATAATACTGGAAAGCTGCCTCACTGTGAGTTTTAGTGTTAACTCGTGGAAAAGTTAAAAGGCCAGTGCCAGAGGACCTCAGGGTCTGCGAGGGTTCATAGCAAAATACAGCAAAGCAAATCTGAGAGGTTAGAAGGTGCAAGACCATTAAGACATTTAAAAACCATTAAAAGGACCTTAAACTCATTCTAAAACACACGAGGAGCCAATGCAATGATTTTAAAACCGGTGTAATGTGGACCCGCCTTCTGGTTTTTGTAAGTGCACGAGTGGCTGAGTTCTGTAGAAGCTGTAATTGTGAAATTCTGTCTTTTGGAAAAACCAGAAAGCAGGGCGTTACAGTAGTCAATTCTACTGGAGATAAGAGCATGCATCAGCATCCGTGTTGGCTCGAGAGAGAACTGGATGTATCTATATTAAGATGGTAAAAACTTGTTTGATAATAGATCTAATATGAGGAATAAAAGTGAGCTCAGAGTCAAAAATAACGCCCAGGTTTCTAACTTGCTCAGATGGATTCAACGAATATGCTTCTAATTTTGGCAAGTACTTCTCTTTCTCGTAGCCTCAGGATCGATAACAAAAACTTCAGTTTTGCCCTGGTTGAGTTGCAAGCAGTTTTCAGCCATCCAGGTTTTAATGGATAAAATACAGTTAAAAAGGTCATCAACCAGCCGAGTGTCATCAGGAGACATGGCGGTGTACAGCTGAGTGTCATCAGCATAGCTGTGAAAGTCCGCGAGGGTTCATAGCACCCCTGCGACTGTGGCACAGGTGGTAGAGCGGGTCAACCAATGATTGAAGGGTCGGCAGTTCAAATCCCCGCCTCCAACTGTCCTCATGTCGAAGTGTTCTTGGGCAAGACACTGAACCCTTATGTAATTGCCCCCAGTGAGTAGTGAGGTAGTGCCTTGCATAGTGGCAGACCCCCCACTGGTGGATGAGTGTGTGCGTGAATGTGATTGTATTATAAAGCACTTTGAGTACCATTAATGTGTAGAAAAGCACTATATAAGTAAGACCAAAGTTGATGCCATGTCTCCTGATGACGTCCCCAAGCAGAAGCATATACAAGTTAAAAATTATGGGTCTTAAGGTTGAACCTTGGGGCACACCACATCTAATTTTATGGATCGCTGAAGAGCAAGTATCCATACTTACCATAAATTTCCTATCTGTGAGATACAGACATACATACAGACATACATACATACAGATACAGAACAGTACCACAGAGGCTCACCAGGTGTCACAGTCTGTGTAACAGGACTGGGTAGTCTACTGTCTACTGTGTAACAGGACTGGGTGGTCTACTCAAAAATAGCACTCAGATCCAGTAGCACCAGGACTGAGATCTTATGTGAATTTAAGTTGCACCTGAGATCACTAACGATCTTTAAAAGAGCTGTCTCTGTACTGTTATTAATCCTAAAACCAGATTAAAACTTCTCTAAAATATTGCATTTATTTTAAAAAAGACATTCAATTGATTGAGAACAACTTTTTGTAAAATTTTGCTTAAAAATGGTAATTTAGATACAGGTTTGAAATTATTAAACTTGTCAGGGTCCAAGTTGCTCATCTTCAGAAGGGGCCTCATCACTGCCGTTTTAAAGGCAGTGGGAAAAGTGCCTGTCTGTTAGAGAGCAATTAACAATGTTTAAAAGCTTGCTCTCAAAGGATCCATAAAATTACTTAAAAATAGATGTGGGAATTGGGTCTAAAAGGCAGTTGGCTGGGTTTACTTGGGAGAAAGCTCTATCAAGTGTCCTAGCATCAATCAAGGCAAAACTGTCCAGTGTTTCCTTAGGTAACAGGAGACCCTCATCATTATCAAAAACAGTTTCCTGTACAGGTAAAATGCTGGATCTAACATAATAAATTTCTTTTTCTAAGTGGTCTGTAAATGACCCACACAAGGAGTCAGTTGTGGCTGAGTGTCCAATAATATCTGGGCTGATTAGATTATTGAATGTAGAAAAGAGGAGTTTAGGGTTATTTTTGTGGAATGAAATAATATTGGCAAAGTAGGAGTTTCTTGATTGTCTGACAGCGTTGTTGTATCTTTGAAGATGTTCCAGGAATAGTTGGTGGTTAATTGTTATTTTGTTCTTCCTCCATTTTCTTTTGGCCAACCTGCATTTTCTTTTCAGCATTCATGTTACCTCATTTCTCCATGAGGGTGTAGGCTTTGGTTTTACTGTTTTTATAACCAATGGAGCAACCAACCAATGGAGCAACCAAATTGAGGCTTGACTGTAGTTTGTCATTAAAAATTCCAACAATAAAATTACAGGATGCAGATAAAGGAACTGGAGGGTATTTCTCTAAAGTTCAATAAAATTTGCATCCACCTCAGGGGTCAGATAGTGCTTCCTCACCAAGGGCTCCTTTTCTGTTACAACTAGTGATGTTAAAAAACACACAGTAGTGGTCAGATACAGCCAAGTCTACAACAGAGGACACACTGGTGGACAGGCCATGGCTGATGTCCAGGTCCAGCATGTGACCTCTGTTGTGAGTGGGCTGCATGACATGAGGGTAAAATCCAAAGAGTTAAGTAAATTCATAAAATTATTACATAATTTATCAATCTGGTTGTCTATGTGCAGATTAAAATCACCAAAAATTAAAATCAGGCAATAAGAGGTGTGGATTATTGATAAAAACTCAGAAAACTCATTGGTAAAAGCTGCACACTGTTCAGGTGGTCCCATTATTTATGGGAGGGTTGTTAAAATCAAAGGTGTGGTGCTCAAAGGTAGAATACTCTTAATTCAAAATTTTCTTGATGGTAGTTGTATCTGATACTAGTGAGACTGTACCACCACCTTTCTTACCCTCTCTAATTGAAAAAATTAAGTTAAAATTTGGTGGGGAGGCCTCGTTGAGAACTGTTGGTACATCCATGCTCAGCAATGTTTCAGTTAAAATTAAACAATCTATATTGTGATTAAAATCAAATCATTAACAATAAATGAATTGACTATAAAAAAAAATCAAATAATTAACAATAACTGGAGGCTGCTGTGGCTCAGGATTTAGAGCAGGTTATCCAATAACCAAAAGGTTGGCGGTTTGGTTCCCGCTGTGTCCTAGTCATGTGCTGTTGTGTCCTTGGGTAAGACACTTCACCAACCTTACCTCCAGTCCATCTACTCACCCTGGTGTATGCATGTGTATGAATGTTTGGTGGTTGGAGGGGCCATAGGTGCAGATTGACAGCCATGCTTCCGTCAGTGTGTCCCAGGGCAGCTGTGGTTACAAAAGTAGTTTACCACCACCAAAGTATGAATGTGTGAATGAATGAATAACGGATCCAATGTACGCACTTTGAGTATGCCTTAATAGAAAAGCGCTATATAAATATAATCCACTATTATTATTAATAAAAGACTTATGAGTCAGATAGCAGACATGTAAAAGTGTCATGTTGTATGTTGCTGGTGCGTATTGGTCTGAGGATGGTTGCTGTGGAGTTGTGGTTGGTTAGAATGATGAGGTTGGCCCTCCACTCCAACTGTCACATTTCTTGTCTGTCATTTACTGTGCTTATGCTAAATGAGATGTTTTTTAATAATATATATGTATATCTTTTTTTTTCATCTAATGACCCTTGTGTTTTTACTTTTCTTTGTCTCTAACTGGTTGGTACACATCTTGTGATTGTTATGTTCTATATGTTCTTGGAGTGTTCTGTTTTGAATCTCGTTGCTTGGTTGCTCTGTAACATGTGCAATGACAATAAAGCCTCACTCATTCATTCATTTTCCAGGTCTATGGTGTGGGGTCCATTTGGTGGGAATATGAGGGGTCTATGTCTAATGGAAACCAGGATGTGATTGACAGGGTGAGGTACTGAAGGGAGTCCACTGTATGACTTAAGGAGGGAGCTGTGAGAGGCTATACTGGGTGTGGATGGGGGCACAGGTGTATGTGTGTGTGTGTGTGTGTGTGTGTGTGGGGTGGGGGGATTTGAATAGTCAGGTATGTGAGGCAGAGTCTCTGGTGTACTGTATGTTGGCAGCTTAGACCGAGCTGTCGAGCATGCTCAGATGGACCCCATCGGCCCTATAAAAGGAGGGACAGTTCCAGAAAAGATTGAAATTGTTAATATAAACAAAGTTGTGGGTGCGGCAGATGGTTTAGATCCAGGTGTTGAGGCTGAGGAGTCTGCTAAAACGTTCAGTGCCTCAGGACAGTGTGGGTAAAGGTCCACTGATAAAAAACAGCCATCCAAAAATTTTCAAAGGGATTTAAAATCATTTTTGGTCAGCTCGGACCATCAAGTTGAATTGTTGGAGCTGACATGGATTAAAACACAGTGAACGGAAGGTGGAAGAGAGTGGAGTATTTCCAGGAATTTGTCCAGAATGTCTGTGGCTGTGGCTCAAGGAAGACAGTGCGTGATGGAGTTGGCAAATTGGAGGTGCCCGGTGATACTGTCACTCGCAATCAGAGTAGTGGTGTCAAAGAGAGGATGGGGAGATGAGGAAGAGTGGGATGCACAGTTTGTGGGCGCACCGGCCACACTACAAAGTCGGGCTGATGAGTGCAGTGGGCTCATAGTATCAGGACATGATGAGGCATTCCAAGCCATGTCCAGATGAAGAGGTCCACCAGAGTGTCGGAGTACAGCCTCCTTCAGAATCCTACGTCGGGTGGAGGACGAGGACCATGTACAAGGATGCTGGGTTGGGTTGGCTGGAGCGTCGGGGCTCAGCCTCCATCGGTCCTACATCGGGCAGAGATGAGAGGCCGTGTAGGACATTGGTTCAGCTGGTCAGTAAGACTTCCTGCCCGGTCATGACAGGTGATGTCCACACCAGCGGTGAGGGAGTCTTGGTGTCAGCAGGCGATGCAGACATGTCCCAGGGTGGGAACAGATGAGGAGCAGGACCATCAGCTGGATGAGTCGGGCCTCATCGGCCAGGGTAGCAAAGCTGTTTGAAAGGCTTAGGCGAGGGGGAACGGCAGCTACATCTGCGCTACGGCTGCAACTGCGGACCACCACCTTAGCCCAAGATGACCCGTGGTTGGGGTTGAAAGGAGGGCTGCTGAGAAGTTAGAAGATCCCATGGGATCTCATTCTGGAGGCTGGCACTCAGTGGTGATCCAAACTTTTTAGAGTGCTCTGCTATCAGGAAGCTGGAGAGCCAAGGAAGACGAGCAGAGAAGGTGGACAGGAGTGAGTTCTTCCTCCGTAATTCCTCCAACAGACAATGGATGTCCTCTTGCAGGTCGGTGATTGTCTTTTGCCCTTTTTAGAAGGTCCGTTTCATTGTGGCGTATAGCAGGTGTTGTAGTGCCAACATACAGAAACCAGGCTTCCCAGATGTGGTTGCTGCCAATATGGTTTAGTCAGCTGGCAGAAGATCCAGCTGTTTGATTTCTAAAAACTTTCTACTTATGAAAGCTAAGGGATAAAAACTCAAGGCTCAGTAAAAAAGAAAGTAAAAACTGTCCTTAAAACATGTTAAAAACTGGTAAAACTGCTGGCTGTAGACATATAAACTTATATATACACACACATATATATATATTTTCCGTTAATGGGCTTTAACCAGGTTCTGAATAGTTCCTCTTCCAACCTCTTCAGCTGAAATTTGCATTTTCCCATTTTTCAAATATTTGCTAATATTCCCTCTGCTCTTTCCCCACAGTATGAGCATGCTCACAGCACGTTGCATTCCAAGCATCTGGTATTGTGACTCCATGCACTGACCATAAACATTAGCCAATAAAGGGTTCTGCCTGTCAATCATCACACTACTTCCAATCAAAATTATTAAATGTTTATGTAATAATAATAAATCAGGAATAAAAATGTTTGTTTTTTTTTCCTCCATCAAATGTTTCTAATGTTTTAATGCCTCTGGACATTGTATTTAATCATGTTGAATGCCTTAATTTTTACAAAATTTATGGAAATCCTTTTTAATGACTCACAGAAACCCTGATAAATGATCTGACAGTAAATGAAAGCTAAATATGGTGTGTTTTTGTGTCTTTGTTTTGCCAGGCTGAGTATATTGTAGTACCAGAGTACAAAGAGTCCAACTGTGTAAATGAAGATGAAACTTGTTTTGTTTTGTATCCCAACCCTTTTTTCCATTCTCTCTTGTGGTGTGTAGATGAAACAGTTTGCTGTGAGTGTGATGGGCCTTCCTGCAGGAGGACGGTGTGGGTTTGGCTCCGGTTTGCTGCTGTCGGTGGACTCCATTACCTGTCCAATGAGCCTGTGAAGCACTCCGCTGTTTGTGTTTGCACACACTGAACCTTCTCTTCAGCATGTCACAGCCATGGGACCTGTGGAAACAACGACCACGTCTGAAGTCAAATGTACCACAGACATGTTGGTGTTACTTCTGTTACTTCTTTGTTTGTCACCCAGTTGTCATTGTTGCAGCAGCCAAAGACGGATGCCAAAGAAAGCTGAAGAACTGCTCATCCCAACATGCACCATGGTTACTGTGTGCAAACCAATAATGTGTAAATGACACAAAGAGAAACGGCGGTCCTCAATGTGGGCAGCAGGACTTACTAGAGTATAGACTTACTTTGTCAAGAAAAAACATCACCAACATTTCTGAGGACTCCCCACATGGTGTACATCCCCTCATAAACCTAAAACCTTAAAGCCCGTATCTGCCTAAAACACAATTGGATGGCTGGATTGACAATGAATGGTCTGAGTCAACTTTAGCATCAAAAGTTAAATGTAAATGTAACAAGTTTATAAACTAGACTTTCCTACATTTCCTGACCTGTGTAACCCGTGTGCTTGCGTCTTCCTGGATTGGCGGATTTGTGACTAGGTGTAAAAGCAAGAAATAGTACCAAAAACGGATTGGTTATAAAGTCTGGATCTCAGTAACATTGGAATGAATGAGAGAAAAACCAGCGCTTTGTAAACGTAGAGGTCTGTAGATCAAAAACAAAATGCTTTATGATTAAAATGTGAATAGTTTTTGAAAGAAAAGAGTTTTTCAAACATTTTGAAGCATAAATTGTTGCTGAAACCTAAAAAGTGTGAGAATGAGGAAGAGCTGTTTTTAGATTTTCTAACATAAAACCTAAACTTCTCCATTCTAAGAGTGGTGACAATTTCAGCCACTAAGCTGTAAGCATACTGATCCCATTGCATGTGAGTGGGGTTTGGAATGGCTTCTTATGCGAAAACCGTATTAGATATTGTTACAACACGTCACATTTATAACATTTGGGCTGGGCCATACATTTGGCATATTTCAGAATAATTGTAGGATCAATTGAGTAGGAATGGTAGACACTTGAAAATGGTTCAATTACATTTTAGATGGAGAAGTTTGGCTGTTTTTTTGCTATTCTAACAAAATTGGTGCATCTGAAAGTCAATCCAGATAATAACAAATTTATCGAGACCAGGCTGCACATTTTTGTAATATGTTTTGTCCCATTTCTGACACCCTGGGCCACATTTTTTGCCAAAGTTTTTGGAAAAGTCACAAGTCAGTCTGATGAACAGTATTCCCCTGTGCATTGCATTATGTGCAAGTACACTGGAATTAATGTGTTCTTGCTCAGGGGGCGTCGACACTCTCCTGGGGGGGTACAAGCACATGGGGGGGTCACGAGTGGCATCGTCAAGCATGCATGCAGGGGCGTTAGCGACTACTGTTGTACATCACAACATTATAAATCACTCAGCACATGCTCTCTCCTTGCTTACTGGATTGAGGTCCAGGGCATATCGTCCGGCACATCCACTGTTTTCATTTATGTAAGCCCCTCCCCTAAAAATTGGATTTCCTTCACCTACAGTTTGCTCTAGAAAGAGATGAAAAGTACATCAATAAAACCATTGACTGGGCTTCGGAGGGTTCAGGGAGATGCAGGATGAATAAATATTGGGCCTACGTGACTGTTGCAGGTATTGCCAACCCCCCCCCATACACACACACCTCACGCTGTCACAACAAGCAGCCAGTGTCAATAGCTGTTGGTTCTTTTCATAGCATCCCCTGAACATTTCTCTGATCTGAGCAGAAAGGGGAACACCACTTACAATGACAAAAGGGAGACGACTCGGTTTCCTTTGATAAAACTTTGATGGCACATCTAAGCGTCTGTGTGGAGTATAGTAAGAATAGTGTGGATGGTTGAGTAGAGTCTTATCAGGACCCAAAGAAACCACACTAGCCCTGATCACTGCATTCCCACCCATCCCTGTCTCCTAACCCTGTTCCTAACCCTTAGACTGTTCCCAACCCTAACCCTGTTCCTAATCCTAACCCTGTTCCTAACCTTAGCCCTGTTCCCAACCTTAACCCTGTTCTTAACTCAAACCCTGTTCCTAACCCTTAGACTGTTCCCACCCCTAACCCTGTTCCTAAGCCAAACCTGTTCCTAACCTTAGCTCTGTTCCTAACTCTAGCCCTGTTCCCAACCATAACCCTGTTCCTAACCCTAATGGTCCTAGTTTTGTCTCTGGATCCAGTGCGGGGACTGTTCCTACAGTCATGTAATTACCAGTACACACCCCTGTTGAGTGGGACCCCCTCCTGTGCCTTTGAAGCCTTTGGTAAATCTGCTTTTAAAGGCTGGTGTCATGTACAGTAGGTTCTTATCCTTTAATGTCTTCTCCGCTAAAGGCTTAGCTTGCTTTGGTGTCGTGCTTTTAATCTTAACATGAACTCACACTTCTCCAATAATAGGAAAAACTGCATCTATAAAATGATCTTTCTTTACCAACAGTCCATCTTCTTTTCTTCTTAGTGCCGTCCTCTGTCAAGAGTGTACGTCTTTTTTTCTTCTCCTCACATCCATATCTTGCAAGATTTCTTCCATCGCATATTTATTATCAGTAATCTCTCTCTTTTTCCTGTCTTACCCTTTGCTTTTTTCTTTTCTTGCCTCTGTCCCTCATTCTCTATGCATGAAGGAGTTTGTTTTAGAGGCTTTATTAGACAGTAATAAATATATGTATTGCAGTCTTACACATTCCATTCCACTCTGCGACCCCTAGAGCTTCATATTTATGTGTGTGGGATCATCTGAAACATGTCGACACACACTGCCATGGGCTTTAGCTTTGGCATAAAAACAACAGAAAACGGTTCAGGGAAAGGGTGATAGAAAGAGAGTCCACAAACTAGTCCACCATCAAACACTGGAAACATCTACTAAAGCATCCACCCGGTCAACCACCCACCTGCCCAAGTTGTTCATCTCTGAACTGATTCAGTATGGTCTGTTTAAATAATTGGTGCTATAGGAAGGTCCCAGGCGTCATGTGTAAGTGGTAGAACAGTGTTTCTCAAACTTTTTTGGACAAACACCCCTTTTTCATCATCATGTTGAGCAGGGGTGGGGATAGGGGTGGGTTGTGTGTGATGGATGTAACCACCAAAGACCTTGGGGGGGGGCACTTACCATTGACATAACATGCTGCCTGATATTGAGCCCGTTTACATGACCATAAAAATTTAATAATTGGGCATATTCTGATAATTGCTGTAATCAGATGTAATGTATTAACATGCACAGGCGGCACAGTAGTGTAGTGGTTAGCGCTCATGCCTCACAGCAAGGAGGTCCTGGGTTCGATTCCACCACCATCTGTGTGGAGTTTGCATGTTCTCCCTGTGTCTGCGTGGGTTTTCTCCGGGTACTCCGGTTTCCTCCCAC
>JAPTGZ010005497.1:0-10454 GCA_029814645.1 Fowleria isostigma
ACCTGGCTCTATCATATGACATAAGAATCAGCATCCTAGGACAAAAGACAAATTTTGACCTGAACCCCCTAATCAGACCATCGTATGTGTTTTTCAATTTGTTCATTTTAATGCTTGGTACAACTAAAGGTACGTTTATTTGGACAAATATAATTATAACAACAAAAATAGCTCTTGGTAGTTTAATTTCAGAGCTGATATCTTTTGATAATAACCAAAATCGTATAAGTTCTTAAATCAATAGCTTTGGCATTGTACTGACAAAAACAATGCTTTTATTCCATGTGTTTTTTTTTTCTGTCTGTTTTAGTTACATAATACTAGGGGTGTATCAAAATTTCATGGCACGAAATGTTGTGGAATAAAAAATGAAGCAAAATTCAAAGATGCACGAAATAAAAATCAAGTAAAAAAGAAAAGTTTCAAGAATGCGAAGGGGTGCCACACCCTGAGACTGATGATTTTTGACTCTCTCGCTTTACGTGGAAATGGAGGAAGATGAGAAAATAGTGGACGCCAGGGATGCAATGGTAAAACCGTTACCGCTCGGACCACTGTGCACGAGACAATCCACTGCAATAATGCCGCAACTTGTATCTCTCTCTCCCCCAGTACTGTGACACGCTATTACAAGGAAATGTGTATAGTAGATCAGAAAAATAAGGATGATGTATCATTTACATTGGTACCACAAAGAGAAGCTCCTCTTTGTGGTACCAAAGAGGAGCCGACTAAGGCTGCCTACTAAGACACAAGTTTTTATGACGTTGTCATTTATGCTGAAGAAATAATTAAAAAGAGTCAGTGAGATTGGTAAATTAAAATGTGTTTTCATTCTTTCTTTATAATATGTAGAACAAAACACACCCAGAGTCACACTGTCCAATGTTTGCAGTCAAATTCGTCATCTGCATGGGGTGATTTTCTTTCATCGTTGTTTCATATTGTAAGCCCTGTATCATATTTTGTATCATTTCATCAGTTGACTATTTCATTCCACCCCTACAGGATACACACAGGAGTTAGTGTTTAATTGCATAACCATTATTTTTGATTAGTTTTAATGGTCTAATAATGTTTTTCGTGACTGTAGATGCGACCTGGACTGACGGACATCCATTTGCGGAGGTCGTTCCATTTTACTGAAATGTTCCAGATCCGTCATCAGTCTCCTCTTTTACTAATAATCGAGATCAGCCCGACTGAACTAAACTCATCGGACCCCGACTCAGAACGTCTTTTGTCATTAGTTGACTTCAGTTTGTGCTCAGGTTGATGTGATCCAGACAGCATCTCCTTCTGTCTCGTCATGTGATGCTGCTTTATTATCAAGGCCCAAGCGCCTCCAACATCTGGGAGCGGAGATTAAAGCATCAGCAGTTCTCGGTGGGTGTCATCTCTGGCGTAGCGTGATGAAAGGTCCCGTTGCTCGCCTCCCGCAGATACAGCCTCATCATTGGCCTGTGTCGTCACAGAGCGCCGGTGTCACGAGCTGCCGGGCCCCTAATACAAAAGCGATGACAGCAGAGCCGGCAGGTCGCTTCTAAGCCGGCAGGTGCAGGGCAGCGCCGGTTCACTGTTTGGACAAGCCTGCTTGCTCAGGGTGTACTGTACTACCGCTGAACTGTACAGGCCTCCCAGGGAACACGTTTGATCCTGGGCTCGATTCTCTCTCTTCTTTTGTTTCCCTGGTGTGCTCTTTCCCTTTTTTTTATGTTTAACCCATGAAGACCCAAATATCCACTGGCAACCAAAAGCATCTACCGATTTAAACTGTTAAGCCTATAACACCAAACGTATCATATTTGAGATATGAGTTTTAAAGACCTTTTCATGATCACTGTGATCTTTTTTTTTTACAATATATAAAATTAGAAACATGCAATACATGCATAATCCACCAGCGGGCAGTAATTCATTCACCAGAGGCCTTTCCAGTGATACAACAAGATGTCTCTCAGACTTCCATTGGTGGATTTCTCATTACTGCATGATAGAAACACTGAAAAATGTTCTTAATGTAGGTTTTAAAGTTTGTTAGATATGTTTGTGTTATATTTTGGTTTTGTTTGTTTAAAAAAAAAAGAGCATTTAGACCTGGTGTATCAAATATGATACAAATTGAAACTCATACACTGATATTTAAAAAATAAAATAAAAATGGGGGGGTTGTTGTTCAGAAGGACCAATAAGGGCTCCAGTTGCAAAGAATTGGAATTTCCTGTTAATTATTTAATGGTTCAGGCTTTACAGGGTTAAATACCTGTTGATCCACTAATCCTGTCAGTCCATGTAAATAATTAGTGTTAAAAACAGTTTGTTATCTTTTCATGGTCATCAGATATGCACCATTTGGACGTTCAGAAGCTCCATAATTGCCGTGGAATCACCATTATTTTCTACAACAGTGATTCACCACTAAAACTATGGAGTTGAATCAATGACACTAAATGGACACACTTGGTTTACGTTCAGTTATTGATAGATTATACTTTAAAAAAAAAAAAGCCCTATTAACTTTGGCTTGCCTGTTGCTGCGTTTGTGAACAACTACATGATCAATGAATTAAATATCGGGAAATACCTGATTTTTACTTAAATAATGCAAAATGCAGAGAATAATATTCTAATAAATAAAATTACTTAAGTGATAAATCACTTAAGTAATGTTAAATACACATAAAAATTCATTTTTGTAGCTGCCACCAGCAACCAATAGCATCTACAGCTACTTTTGTTCAGTTAATGATAGATTTTAACTCAAAAAAATCATGTTTTCTTCAGTATTTTCTGTGATATAATAACCCTCAACTTTAATCTGAGCAATGCCTGATTTGATGGAATGCAAAACACACAGCATAATATTGAAATAAATGATGATAAATCAGTTAAGAAAGGTTAAAAATAGAGAAAATTTTGTTTGGGAACTGGCACAAAAGTAGCTCTGGGTCGATATGGGTTAAAACTGGAACAAAAATAGTCACAAATAATTTTATAGCCAAATATTACTCAGTTCTATTATAGCCCATGTTCTATTGCTATTGTAATTATTTTCAGTGCTACTTTTAGCTGATGTTTTGGTAAAAAAAAAAAAAATCTAGTTATCTGAAATATAATACAGTAAAATATGTGAGTTATTTTCACACTGTGCTGACTGAAATTTGTAATTTAGTCAAATACAGTCATTTAAGCCAAATTAAATCTGTGCTGCCGCTGTGCAAAACTCATAGGACGTTATGGATTGGAAATTTTTGTAAAATGTATTTTCATCATGATTTCACCAGTAAAACCCATGGAGTCAAATCAATGACAGTGGATGGACACACATTCAATTATCAATTCAATTATTCTAATATTTACAGAAAAAGTCACTTTTACTTCTGTTTTCTTTGTTTTGATAGAATAATTTTTATGAGTATTTAAATTAAATATTGAAACTTAGATACAGGACAATTCATGATTTACAATGAAACATGCAAAATACACAGAATGATATTATAATAAATGATGATAAATCACTCAAGAAAGGTTCAAATGAGTGAAAAATTAACTGGAACTGACACTAAAGTAGCTGTGGATCTTTATGGGTGAACCTTTTTTGTTTCTTTTATCACCATAGCACCACCTCCACCACCGCCCACCGGTGTGGCTTCCCCTCTCTCCTTTCCACCGTCCACTTCCACAGGGAGAGATTCTGATCATGCTGACGAGGACACTGTTAAGACCCCCAGATCCCCGGCCAAGAGTGCCAACTGTTTCTCACGAGAAAAGCTCACTTCGGCAATTTTTTCTTCTGGTTTTTCTATCACGCTCTTCTTTCACTGAGCCAGTCTTTTTTCTTTTTTTTTCTTGTAGACCCCCCCCCCACCACCACCACTATATCTCATCAGGAGAGTCATTTACCTGAATCTATTTTTGTTCCTTTTTGTGCTCACCTGCAGTTCGAGTGTGAGAAAGTGCCCTTTGAAGAGTTATCTCTGTACCAACATAGGTCATCGCAACACTTTCACCAACCTTTTATTGGCAATTATGCATACAAAAGACAGGCTGTTGATACAAAGACAGCTCCGATAAGGTTGCAGTACAGGAGGCTTTTTTCTTTTTCTAATTGGATTAATAGCAGCTATTTCACGTCATCCCTTCCTGCCCGTGGATGATAGAAACTAGCGCTTCTGTAGTTGGCAGTCCTCTGATACTATTGTTCTAATTTTGGGAGAAATGCTTCGACTGCCCCCGTTAGTTGATTATATATGTGACAGCCTTTCTCAAAGAAGACAGTCTAGTGAGACGCCTGCATGGGTGGGTGTGGAGTGGAAAAAAAAAAAGGCCTTTCAAATAAAAGACAAGATGGCTGTTGAAGTAAAACACGCAGGGATTATGCATCAGGACCAGGAACACTTCTAGAAATAAGCTTTGGCTGACAGAGCGGCCCTGAATTACCATCTCACAAGTATTTACAAGTGCGATTACTGTGATTATTATTTCAACAATACCCTACAATGCTCTTTCATGGGCTGCCAGCCGAGACTGGGGTACGGAGGGCCTGCCAAAATCGACGGTCTGCTGGGAATTTGTCTAGGAGCTCCATGGGGGGGCAAAGAGGAGGAGGAGGAGGTGGGTGGGTGGGGGGAGGAGGCACAGAAATGCAGCGGTAGAAGAAAAATGCAGCACAGTTCAAAAGGGCTCGTGTCCTTCCGAGGGGTCACCGGATGCAGTCCTCATAACATGATTTTGTCCTTTCTCTCTCTCTCTCTCTGCAGCTCCCACGGAGCCTTTGCTGTGCAAATTTGCCGACGGAGGGCAAAAGAAACGTCAGAGCCAGAGCAAATACCCTCAGAACGGGAGGCCGTGGCACAGAGAAGGCGAGGTAAGAGGTCAAACTGAAGCAGACACAGCTGAACCTTAACATGTCACAATGACAGGTTTTAAAAACACTGGTTTTAATACAGATTTAGAAATAACACAAACGGAGTGAAACAAGATGAGATGGACCCACGCGAAATTCTTTTTTTTTTTTTTCAATTATCTTTTTATTGATTTTGAACATTTGAATAACATAAACAAATAGGAAAACATAACAAACAGATAAACACATAAACAAATAGGAAAAGGAACAGGGAAAGAAAAACAAAAACACAACAAAAGAAAATACATAGCAAATTTTAAATCCAATCCCCCCATGGTCACAGTTGTATATATATAGTTGTATATATGTTAATGTAGACATGTCCAACTTCGTTATAATACAACAGTGTCAGAGGTCCATAAACGGGTTCCATATCCTCCTGAAGGCATGGCCTTTATTCTTCAGGGTGTATGTTTGTTGTTCCAGTCTTAAAGCGTCATTTAGAATTTGTTTAAACAAATTAAAAGATGGGGGATTTTGCTGATTCCAGTTGAGTAGGATGCATTTCTTTGCTACATAGGATATTCCGATAATCCTCTTCTTTTGTGTGGTGTCCAGTGTCTTGTTCATTTCTGTACCAAAGAGGTACCGTACTGTACCTGCAGAGTTCCCACAGCCTTAACAGTCAGATCATGTACCGCCTTCCCACATGAAATTCTTGACTTAATTTGAAATGAATGTTGTCCAATATCACTGGGGAACAATTTGAAAAAAAAATTCTGTTGAGTTAAGATTTTTATGTTGATTAAAACTAAAATTGGCATGTTGATTCCAAAGTTGCAGTCAGTTTTTTTTCTAGCATGTCAAGTTTTTTCTCCACAGCTTACCCTCCAGATAAGCAAAATTCCAGTGATTAGCTGTAGTAAGACTTGCCAGCTGATGATGACTGGACTCATCAACAGCTACGTAGCAACTTGTTTGTGTATTCACAATTGAAACAGTGCGGTGAGAGGTGTGTGCAGCTCCCAATAGGTCAGTACTATCAATATCTGCAAACAGAAAGCTAGCATAGTAGGAATTAAGAGGATTTGTGCTGGCTTTTCTCTTAACCTTGTAACCATGGGCATACCGTTATAAGTTCTATTTCATTTTTTGCCGTTTTTTTAGTTTTCAAATCTTGTACCTATTCCATCTTAGTGTTTTATTTACATAGGTATATATTTCCTTTGTTCCAGATCATGTCTGCTCTTGCTACTTCTCGTCGTAAATACCTCAACAACCCTGACTCCTTTTGCTATATTTGTGGTAGTTTCACCATTCCAAGTCAGAGGGCAAACATCAGTGCGTTTGTCAAACAAGCATCTTTTGCATATTTTAAAGTAAAACTCTGTGATCAAGACAAGCCATGGGCCCTCACAAAGTGTGCAAACAAGAACTGTAAACATAAATTTTTACCTTAACTACTTGCACACAATTATAATTACAGTAGCCATATCCTTTGTAAAAACATAATAGTGTTAAATAAACATTGCAGTCATGCCTGTTTCTTTCATATTTCATTGTATGTCAATATTTGAATTTTTTTTATAAAACAAGCACATATCTGTCAAGTACAGCATTTTTCTTATTTTTTAAGAAAACGGGGATCCTATAGTTCAAAAACTTGACGTGATAGAGAAAAACTGAGATCAGTTTTGGATTCCGCACCCAAAAATTAGCTAAAAACATTTACAAGACCTAACAAAAATTGTGTTCCCCAGTGTAGTTAATGGAGATACCAATATTATTTTTTGTTTCTTTACTTGTTTCTGTTTACTAAGTCTTTCATTGACTACGCTATCTTTGAATGAACTTAGATTCAAACTAATTTATGCCAAAGCCTTTAAGGGGTCATATTTATCTAAACCCTCTTTTATTAGTCTTTGGTTCATTTATTCATGTAATTGTGGACACTAATAGTTCATAAAGTTTGAATGTGAACCCTCCAGGTGTTGCAGAGCTATCTTTATATTGATTTGGGCAAAAATCAAGTGGATTTCTACAACCCATTTAAATTCCTTCTTAATTTGTTGCGTCTATAACTAGTTTTGTCATGACGTTTGCACATATAAGGTCAAGCCTTCCGACAAATATTTCCAAGTCATAATTGTTTGGCAGCAGCAGTGGTTGTAGTCCATTCTGAAAATATGTCCAAACTTGGAGCCCATTACCTAAAATGTTCAGTTATTGGTTGTATTAACAAACAAAAGTGACTGAGCAGCATGGTCAATAATCTGGCGGGGGTGGGGTGTGAAGTGGCTCATTTGTATTTAAACTTTTCAGTACTTAACATGACCTTTCAGGTGTCATTACTCAGAAATAGGGTTGAAAACGGACCTGTGAAGTTGAATTAATAAAGAATTCAGACCCAAGCATAGCATTTGCAGTTTATGTAGACCACAGGGAAATGTTTTAAAATCTTTAATTCCAGTAAAAAAAAAAAATAACTACTTTAATATAAAACAACAGATCAGTATCCTTCACTGCCACTGGTGATGAGATGTGTCTTATACACTGATACTGACAAAGATCAAAAAAATACTGGCCAACACTGATATATTGCCTTAATAGTAGTGCTTTATTTTATAAAAGCTGAATAAAAAGTAAGACGGAAGACGTGACATGTCAAGTATGTATTTACTACTCAGCATTTACTAGATTATAGTTTATTAAAGCTTCCATGTTGTGCAGTTTGGTTTATTGTCATGCAGTACTAATGATTTTAGGAAAATAAAGGCATATCTTAATTTACCTACAGTTGAGTGCGTTTTTATTTTTTTCATTACTCATTTTAGATTTATCAGCAGCTTTTTTTTTTTACTCTATTATATATATATATATATATACCTATAATATTAAATTAGATATCTTGTTTTACAGTGCTAGTAATGCATATAGAACAAATTCATGTTAATTCTTAAACAACACTATACCAGTGTTTTCACTTAGAAAAGGATCACAAATCAGTTTGGTGGAATAACCCAGATTTCCTGCATCTTGGCATGGTCTGAACCAGTCTTTCACATTGCTGTTGGATGCCTAAAGTCACTCCTGGCCCAAAAATCCAAACAGCTCGGCTTTGTTTGATGGCCCGTACCATCCTCACTTTCTAATTAGTTGGACAAATAATCAGCTTTTTGCACTCAACCACTTTTTTGAGACTGACTATTGTTATTTGATATAGCATCTAGGTGATAGGTGGTGTAGCTGAAATTCACCTGTTCAGTTAAAAGTTGACTTAAAGCTACAGTATTTATTTAATAATGTTTTTGCATCTATGGCAAAAGAGGGAAGAAAAACCTCTCAGTATGTTTTAATTCTTGCCTTTAAAGAGGCTATAAGTAGTATTTGTACTTTCAAATATTAATATTTTGGAGTTTTATGAAATGGCAGCATTTCTTTTACATGGGTGAGTTTGTTTCTGAGGCTTATGAAGGTATAAAGGTATTATGGGATGTTATTATTTTTGCTAAGCTGCTGTTTGGTAATTCACAGTTCAGACTAAACTGTAACAATTTGAACTCTTTTGTTCGATTTTTAACAGATCTTTAGTTCAGCTATTGACAACACAAACCGTTGTCATGGAAGTTTGTAACACTCTGGACACAATTTGAATTAAAAAGTTATAGTTTGTTAGTTACATTGAGACAACAGACCGCCCAGAGTCTTGCTGCTGCCTCCCTAGTACAGAAGTGTGAGGGTTTTTAGACACTAGGTTATCACTGTGAAAGGTCAGTTGTTGCTGGTTTTACTTTTCACCTGTGCATTATTTTTTTTTACAGTGAGGGTGTATTGATCACAACAGGTGGTATGTTGAAATCATAACCTAAACATGTAACGTTGCAATTTCCTTGTCACCGTACAAAAACCAGATGTGATTTGTGGTTTTACTCTGGCTGTTTTCTGTCTAAAACCAGAGCTAAGCTGACAGAGCTATAATGTAAACTATCAGCTGTTGCAGCATGCTATGATTGAAGACAAAGCATTAATTTGATCAACTGTCAACTTAAGTGACTATAAGTTACTTAGTTTGAAGAAAAAACTTGATGATATCATAAAACAGATGTGTATAAACAATGAGTTTTATACTTTACTGAGTGAGTGAAACACTCTGTGGATACATAGCATTGATTTGTTGCGGGTTTTGGTAGAAATAAGAACTTGATTTAGTGGGATCGCAAATTATGAACGCAAATTTGCTCGCTTGCGCTAACAACTGCAGCTAGTTATGCTCAAAGCTTAAAACCTGCCTTATTGACGCTAAATATAGACTCAAAATCAGCCGCCATGATCAGTTTCAAGTTTGGTAAATTACTTTTTGCAAACTAAATATTTGCATCTACTCCCAATAATTTTGTGTGTTCTTGCAGAAACGCCCATATTGCATATTCATCAAGGCAAACACACTAAATGGGTCACATGAGCTATTTTTCCCATTTTTAGAGATGCAACGCTTGGCGAATCCTGTTAGTAGATAAACACAGGTTTACGCACATTTTTTACACGCACAAACCTTTATTAAATCCGGTCTTGTGTGTTTTGGTACATGACTGCCCCCTGCTGGTCAGAGTCTACAGTATTAATACTTCATATATCTCCTTTAAGCAGAGATAGTATCCATGACGAATATTCTGTGAGAAAGTATTACTAAGAGAAACAGGCCTGTCCAGAAAATGTCCATTAAACCGAGCCGTCTCCTTCCAACATGATGACGAACATGAGGCGTTTACCTCTGAGGTAATGGCATTTCTCAGAACAGGTCCCACCCATTTCACAAGGCCCCTGGAGTAGCGGGCTCCAACATCTGGCTTTATGTAAACTATTACTGCCTGTCATATGTATTTACTCTAAGGTATGAGGATCTTAAAACAAGAAAGGCTAAAATACCCACAGTATCGATCACACTGCCCCCGGATGTATAGGTATTGTCACGTAAATTGCATCTCAAGCCAAACGCCTCACTGAACACGTATATTCCCGCCATACATCAGAATGCTGGGAAAACTGAAATTGGATCCAGGGGCTGTGGTAACATATTCATCAGCAACATGTAGAGAGACAAGGTTAAAGTCTTACCAACCAGCCACAGTGGGAAGGGCGAATAGAGGAGACGGCGAGAGGCAGCTTCAGACCGGACTACAGCGAGTGGACGCAACGCACATGTACACGCTCGCACACGCTCAGTAAGGTTGACAGTTGTGCTGAAACTGCAAGGTAGTGAAACCAGGAGAGATGAAATGTTTGTCCTTCAGAAAACACATCCCCTCTGTGGGTCTGTTTGTGTATGTGTGTGGAGAGGAGGGTGGTGGAGTAGTATACCGGCTGAGTGTGTGTGTGTGTGTGTGTGTGTGTGTGTGTTGTGTCTGTCCATCACATGTTCAGCAGCCCTAACACCTATAAGCCAGTGAAGCGTGTTTAACCTAAATCACATTGCTACATCCCCTTACAGGCCCACACATTGACAGGGTCAGCTCAGTTGACTTGAGGTAAAGTGAGATGGCTGTATTTATGAGTGTATGTGTGTGTGTGTGTGTGTGTGTGTGTGTGTGTGTGTGTGTGTGTGTGTGTG
>JAPTGZ010005526.1:0-10453 GCA_029814645.1 Fowleria isostigma
GGGCTAGCATGAGTTGTGGTGGCATCCACCAATCACAGCCTCTGTTACATTTTAAAGGCTAAACCTGTTCTAATGGTTGTCAAATCACAACTTTAGTGAAATAACAGAGGTGTTAAAACTTGTCATTAAGGGTACGGGGAGGAGGGTCATCAAATGTCATCTTCATGGGGGAAAGAGTTAAACCACTTGAATATGACCCCATTGCAACCAGTTTGTAGGTCACACAGATGACACGAGTTTTATACTCATTCCTTCTATCCATCCCAAGATGCTTTGCTGTTCAGACTGCTAAAACTGGGCTCTGAGAGATCAGGTCTGGAGTCCATGAGTGGGTTCACATGTGACATCTCTGGAACTAGATGGATGTTAAGTCTGAGGTCTGAACAGGGTCATGAATAACCATATATTTTAAGACGGGCCCCAGCTTTGTCATGCTCAGTCAGCATAATGTAGACGACAAAAAAAAAAAAAAATTTCAATGGTTGAAGTACAGAAGATGTATAATCTTCCCAGATTAGCTCTTTGAGTCAAATACATGATTTATGACATTACACTATAAAATGTCCGTGTAGGTTCTCATTTGTCCAGGTCATCGTTCTTCTTGGTGGTTCTTCTGGGTTCAACTGGACTGGTTGAGCTCTGTTTGAAAACATTTTGTTCATTTATCAGACAGGGGTAGTTGTTTATTTACCTGCTTGATAGGGCTGCACAATTTATTAAAAAAAATTGATATCACAATAACAGAGTGTGCAATATTTAATCACAAAGATGTGCAATCATTTATTTATTTATTTTTCATTAACTTCCTGTTTTCTATGACATGGTGTTCCAGAGTGGTTTTCTCTATCACTCTAACATGATAGATTATCTGTCAAATAACCCTAAAGTAATGCTACTGCTGCTGGTTGAACGTAAATTTACATGTTAATAATGTTGAAAAGATGTGAATATTTTCAGAGTACAACTTTGTTCAAGGCCTGAACACTTATATTTATAGATTTTATTTTTATATGCAGTATTTACCAAATCAGGCATCGATGGAATATAGTTAAAGCTCTTCCATGGTGGTACTCTGACACTAGTTATTATCAAATACCATGTCCATGTCATTTAAACATTGTTATATGTGAATAAAATTACCAAATATTTGACTGTGTTTGTGTTGAAGGTCTATGGTAACAGCATCACCACAGAATTGGGTCATTGATTGGACTAGTACAGGATTTTGGCTTAAATTATAAGCAACTGAGTCAGTACACAAACAATTGGCTCATTTAAAAATTGTTAAGGAACATTTTTATTACTAGATGAAATTGGCATTTCTTTAGGTGAACGAGAAACATCGCAATATTATTGTTATCGCTGTAGATCCATGTTGCATATCATAAGTTTTGTGAAAATTGTGCAGCCCTACTGCTTGACTAGTATCAGCTACTTCCTGTAGCCTTTGTCAGAAGTGTCACATGATTTAAAATCAGACACATCCGACCACCGCAAGAGACAAAACCACACTATAGACTGGAATAACGATAGGGTCATTCGTGCTGAAGGTAACAAGTACCATCATTAGATCAAAGACACCATTGAGATATAGAAATGCGCACCAAGGACAACAAACAGAAACGATGGTGTGGTCTTAGAGAAAAGATCAGACAGCAGGGGGCGTCAACCCTCCCTGATGTCTGACCAATCCCCCTGAGCAGCCAATAAGACACGACACAGCAACATCATGTGACGCTTCTGACAAAGGCTACAGGAAGTAGTTGAAAGTAGTCGAGCAGATAAGCAAACAACTACCCCCTGTCTGGTAAATGAGTTATCAACAATAAATAAATAATAAATGGTCTGTACTTATATAGCGCTTTTCCTCACATTAATGGCACACAAAGCTCTTTACAATACAAGCCTCACAGTTACCCATTCACACATACACCAGTGGGCGGCTGCTGCCATGAAAGATGCTACCAGGCCTCACTGGGAGCAATTTAGGCTTCAGTGTCTTGCCCAAGGACACTTCGACATGTGGACAGTTGAGGTGGGATTTGAGCCGCCGACCCTTCGATCATTGGACGACCCACTCTACCAACTGCGCCACAGCTGCCCCTAACAGCTTCTAATTTCATTGCTTCTTTTGTTTGACTCTAAAAGTCCTTTCTTGTTGGTTCTCATCCTGCTGGGCACTTTCTGATGCTTTGGTTGTAGGCCCTGTGGTGTTAGTTTTTGGCAGAGTGACTCACTACTCCCTCTAGTGGTCACATAAATCCTGCTGACCCATCAGTGTAAATATATTTCGTTCATATCAGTACATTAGCGTCTTCAGCAGAACTTCACTTTGCTCTTTATTCTAAACACTCTGATGATAATTTCACATCATTCTTTAATATCTGACAGTAAATCCTTCTTTTACAACACCCATACACAACACTAGATGGCGCTCTCACATACTGACAGGTCATCATTTTCTATATATGAGCCTGATATCATCTTTCCCTGGAGCACAACATTTGTGATGAAGGTGAGGCTCGATGCAAACGTGGTGAAATAATCACCCTTATTGGTGTGCCTCCTTCTGCGTGCTGAGTGGATTTATTTTAATCTGGGTGTGCTGAACTGACAGCCGCTCACCGAAACGCGGCGATGATGTGGGAAAGCTAAGCCAGCTCACCGCTTTCTCATCTGATGTTATCCCGCCTCATCCCATCTGGCTGGTGGAGTCCAATATGTGCACAGTCAGACATGAACCGGCCTTCACACGTCTGCAGACACATTGTTTAGTTTCGTTTTAGCTTCATCCTTCCAGCCATAAGTCTCCCGAACTCGCAATAAAGGAAGCCAAACACCCACAGGGGAATAAACAACTCTAAAAAAATCCACTGGTAGGAGGACTACTTTATAGACTTCTAAACAGATTTCAGACTTTTAAAACAGATGTTGTAATAGTATCCACATAGCACTTTTATATCACAAAGCACTTTTTACATATTGAGATTATTTATTCATTTTTTTAATTTGTGATACAGTAAACAAAAGGGGAGTGAATGAAAGTGAGGAAGGGAGGGCGGCAAAAAAATAATTATAACAATGATAAGAATACAAACAATAATGGCAGACTTAATAACAGCAAAAATGGGTTGAATAATTAAATATTTATAATAATTTGTATTAATTTGACTCAGTTACGTATTGAGATTGACACAATAAGACTGTACAACTCAAGCCATAACTGAACAATAACTCACCCTGTCCTGCCCTCACTAACATGTGATATCTGTTTGGTAAAAAAGGGGTTAAAATGTTCCATGATAATTTAGTACTAAATAAGTGATAATTCATCTGCCATAATTTATGTTGATAAATAAATATTTAATTAAATATGTACAAGCTAAAAAAAACAGTTATTATACAATCTGCAATGGTTTATTTGTATTTTATGTGAAGCTATGTAGTAGTTGAAATGCATTCTGGGTAACACAAACTCATTCGGTCAAGACGTGTTTACAGTTAGCCTGCACACTCATGTCCAAGCTGTTCCTGTGTCTTACAACTTACCTGCACCTCCGAAAATCAATGGCTGTAAGTTTAATGTGTGCTTAAAGATTAATTCAGTAATATGTGGTTACTCTTGTAAATCTAATAAGCTCCTTAAGAGTTTGTTTTTTACTGATGTGTGCTGCTAGCTTGTCATTCTTCTATGAAGTTTGCTAGCTTAAGTGTGTAATGTAGCCTGCTAGCTTCAGTTCGTATTAGCACCGTGTATTAGCTTGAAACAAACATTATTCACGGCAAATGACGCCAATTTGCATACAAAAATATCGGTAATTATCACTGTTTAACCGAAGTACTCTCCTAAACGGCGCTGATGTGTTAAGCTAGTTCTAACATGAAACCGATGTACATGTTTTTCTTTGTTGTATTTTTCACTTTCACTCCGTTTTCATGACACAAACTGATGTAAGCGTCAATAAAGACATTAATAAAAGAGCAAAAAAGGCGCTCAGGTTTCCTGGCTCATGAAAACCGAATTTGACTTGCTGTTTATCTGCGTTAACATAGAAGAAGTCTATAACACGTAGTGGTAACAGTACACACCCGGTGCCATTTCATTCATTTATGTGCAAAACAAAAATACACAGTGCAATATTCATCAATTCAATCTATTACAATGTGCCATAATATGCATATGTACATTTTCTCCTCACCCTCTATGCCTATATTTATTATTTATTTTATACTATCTAGAAGTGTGAAAAAATATCAATATATCACGATACTTTGACCTCCAATATAATAGTGACATTTCAACCCTTAATATTGATCTTTTGGAAAAACAAAAATAATTTCTTTGCAACATTAGTTTAATTCACAGTAGTGTAAGTGACAAGCTTGATGCATTTTATGTTTAATGCACTTTAAGAGATGCACTTTATGTAAGTGTATGTATTATATGTAACACTGCATTTGAGTCATTATTTCAAAATCAAATGGAAAATTTTTTTTCAATCAAAGTATTTGGACTTAATTTGTCCTTTCAGTTTTGTGAAGTATTTTGTTATTTATATTTACATCCAAGTATCGTGATGCGTATCGTATTGTGAGGTGCTTGCCAATACTCACCCTTAATACTGTCTGCACTCTTGTTTTTCTATTCCTACTTTCTATTTTCTAGTGTCTATTTAAATATGCTTCACTTCACTATTAATCCTGTGGATAGGGATTTAATTCTACATGTCATATGTTGAATAGCAATAAAAGAATCTTGAATTGAATATTTGACAACTGTGTTTTCTATACTGTGTTTGAGTCATGCAATGAAATTTCATTCATGTCCACAGTGATTTGGCGTTATGTGTCGCAGAATGACAAAGTGATCTCATCTATCATTTTTCAGATACTTTTTTCCCCCAGCTGCTTTTAAATGAAGCATCAATATATTCTGTGTGTACAACAGAAACAACAAGTGGTGCCAGGCACAACAAACCCCACCCCTCATATGTATTGTAGCTTTTTTTTTCTCCCCTATTTCTTTATTGCAACTTTCTTGTAGCAACAAATACAAAGCACATGTACATTCAACAAACTGCTGCAAAACAGTGTTACAGTAAGCGATACACCAAAAAAGGTGCAATACGACAACAACAATACAAAAATGACACAATAACATACATAAAAACAAGGAGGAAAAAACAAAACTATGAGGTATTAACATAAAGTCATCAAACAATTTGAGGGTATGTTCACATTTGTGTTTTTTATTTTGTTAAGGCTAAAGTATAAGATTTTAATTCTTCAACAAAAACAATGATGTTAGGTATGGATCTGGACAGCCTGCAGTGACAAGTTACTTTAAACATCACCATCAACATCAGACTGAAGTAGAAAATGAAGCCAAGTCAAAATGAAGATGTTCTTTTTTAGTATTTAAGCCTGAAAAACTGCAAATAAACAACAACTTAAATCCCACGTCTGAGTAAGTGCATAATTGTCAGAGTAATTAATGGTTGTGGACGTGGGTTGATAAAAGGCCACTACTGAGTCGGAGCGCTGGTATGATTATTAACTCCTTCAGACACTTGTTCTTTCAAGTTTCAAGCTCGGTCAGACATCAGTAATTTCGGGGTGTATCAACTGAAGGGTGCGATGAAGAATGAAGTTTACCCTTTTATTTTCTTACTGCGCAGACTGATGTGGGAGGAAGTCAAATTACAACACTTGTTATGTCATTTTAGAAGAAAATTAATTATATGTGTTTTCAGTTTAATGATCAGGTTGTCACGGGTATTGACGGCTGATGCAGTTTTCATTCATTTATTTATTTAGATTCATTTATTTTATTACCTCTGCCAAGGAGGTTATGTTTTCGTTTGTCTGTTTGCAACTTTACGCAAAAACGACTACACGGATTTTGATGAAACTTTCAGGACATGTTGGAAATGACACATTGATTACATTTTGGGAGTAATCAGACATTTTACTCCCGTTCAAATACGCTAATTCGGTTCATGTGTATCTCCACTAATTCTACCAAAAATGGCAGACCAACTAATGAACTGGCCTCAAAAAAACTAAACTGTAATCATTTGTTTTAGGGGTAAACTAAAAGAAATCAAAACATTAAAAAACTCAACACCCTCTTTCCCCACACACATGCACACTCACACTCACACAAACATTCAAAACACAAAGGGGCCATCTGAAGGTGTTGGCTCTCTGGTTGTCACACACACAAATGACAAAAGAACCTCCTTTTATAAAGTAGCCAGGCTGACGAGCACAGACCGGGTTCAATGAAGGTAGGTGCTCTCAACGACAGGTTCATTTCATCCATAACAGAAGCTGAATTTCCATTACCCTCAGGAATGCGCAAAATACAAATTGCACAATAGAAAACTGGTAATGGAAACACAGGAATTTAGCAAAAACTGGCAAAGATTTCAAAAAAATTTTCACACTCCCATGAGGCGGTATTTGAGATGTTTCAATATAAAAGTTTAGCGAAAAAGGGTCATGGAAACACATTTTGCGCATCTTCACTAGTCACGGGCATGACACTTCCGGTGCCACGAGAGGTTCAGTAACGTAACAGTTCATTAAATGTTGCCCAGGTCATTCAGAAATTCCGGATCCACAACTGGTTGGTGAATTCTGTACAGTTCTCTCCTAGAAATCAATTCTGTGAGAACATTGTCAAGGACTTTGCCTTGAGACGCGCCTGTAGAGTGCTGTGACGGCCGCACCTGTCTCTCTCTGCAGAACTACGACAGAACTACAACATATCACAAGACGAAAAGATGGGACTTCACTCGTCGCGTATCAGTAGCCAAACACTCTTCAATAGAAACACCTACAAGTATACTTTGTTGAAATTGTAGAAGTATCGCTTTTATTTTGCGCAAAACTGTAATGGAAACCCAGCTACTGATGAAGCTAGAAACAGATTTAAAGCTGTGATGAGAAATAGTTTCTCTACATGACATCCATAAACACCATTTTCCATTTTCATCAGAACAGTCTCTTCAGGCTATATCTCCAGATTGATTGGAATAGTTTCGGGTCCTGTTGGGGATACTCGCCCACTGCCGCAGCTCACGCAAACCAATCAACTCCGAGCGATGACAGCTAATGGGCGTCAGGTGAGTGTTTTCCTGGGCCGTTTCTCTCTCAGACACTAGATAAGTATCCTGGCTTCATTTGTTTAAACTGCGATTCTCATCATGATGTAAGTGTTGCTTTTGTGGTGCCGGAGTAATGTTATGCCTTGAAGACGCTCGGCTCGAGGCCAAAGGCACATAATGGCACACGAGGGCCTTTTCATGAGGCCTGGTGATAGGCGGTGTGTTCTCGCTGGTATGTGCGCTGTTTTTTGTAGAGTTGGTGCAATAACATTGGCTGGAAGAAAGGAATCGATGGATCAAGTGTTTCTACACGTGTGGAATCTGTAGAAATAAAGGACTGGTCAATGGCACTTTCACTGGAGATATTTTTCAAAAGGATGTGGAAATAAATCTTTGTGAGTTTCTGTGGCTTGGTTTGAAACAGATTTTAGAAATACAGGATATGGACAGAAGTAGGGGTGTAGCGGTAGAGCTGTACAATATATCGTTTGAACATCGTCATTGCAATGTATGTGTCCACAATCGTCACATCACTGGAGTAATCGCAATGTAGGAGGCAAATGAACTCAAGTTGTTTTCGTCTAATTTCAAGGGTTCCTGACACACATAGCCATCCACCGATCATTCTTAATCAGTTTGCTGAAGCAGACCGTGCTCCTGCACATGGAGTGAGTCGCCGGTAACAATATTGAAGAGTGAGCAACAAAAAAGAGAAAATCACAGAAAACAAATAAGAAATCACCAAAACCAAGCAAGAAAATCACCGTAAAAGAAAATCTCCAAAACCAAACAAGAAAATTACTGAAAACAAAGTAGAAAATAAACGAAAAAGAAAAAAATCACCAAAATAAAGAAAATCATCAAAAATGCATAAGAAATCGCCAAAACCAAATTACTAAAAACAAGAAGAAAATGAACGAAAAAGAAGAAAATCACCAAAACAAAGAAAAAAAATCAGTGAAAACAAAGAAGAAAATCCCCAAAAACGAATGAGAAATCACCAAAAACAAACAAGAAAATCACCGTAAGAGAAGAAAATCCCCAAAAACGAAGACGAAATCACCACAAACAAACATCACCTGAAATAGAGACTTGGTGCCAAAAAGAAAAGTTATCTGGAATAATTTCATATACAGAAGGATGAAACTGAAACACGTGTTCTGTGTCGACAGTGTCTTACACCTTTTGACAAAACAAGGACTAAGATAACTAATTCGTTTGACCATTTACGTCAGCACCACAGCTATTATATCCTCATGACTGTTCTGTAATAACGCAATATATATTGCAGGATTACAAAAAAATCGCAATGTCAGTTTTTGCCGTTATCGTACATCCCTATGTGGCGGTGCATTCGTTTGAGCAGAACCATTTCAGTACAGGGCCTTTGGTTCAATACGGATGTGTACCGTAAGAACACATGTCACGACCTCTCACCTACTTTTTCCATTTCCCCTCACTCCACTCACCTGTCGCTCATTTACTTCACACACCTATCCCTAATCACACACTGTAAGTTCACTCTCCTCTGCGCACTATCAGTTTGTTCTGTCACATTGAATCAGGACCCAGAAGTGAACTAGTGTGGCGAGACAAAAGTCAAACAAAAATTCATAACAACATTGCTGCCTATACAGAAAAACATGCACAGAACAAAACAATAAGACACCTACGGACATTAGGGTTTACCGGTGGGGAGGCGCTGGCAGAACACGGTGGAGAGATCAGAAAACAAACTGACAGAGTGCAGGCGAGAGTGAACTTAAATAGTTAAATAAAACTTAGCTTTGCAAGAACTCTTATGTTTGGTATCATTAGAGCAAAAAGGGTCATTTTGAGGGAATGGAAATCTAGTTCTCCACCCTGCTTTAAGAAATGGCTGAATGATATGATGTCATAAAAATAATAATAATAATGGATTAGATTTATATAGTGCTTTTCTATTAAGGCATACTCAAAGTACGTATAATGGGTCCATTATTCATTCACTCACACATTCATACTCTGGTGGTGGTAAACTACATTTGTAACCACAGCTGCCCTGGGGCAAGTGTGGCTGTTAATTCGCACCTACGACCAACACCAAACATTCATACGCATCCATACACCACTGTGAGTAACCGCAGTGGAGGTAAGGTGGGCGAAGTGTCTTACCCAAGGACACAACAGCACATGACTGGGACAGAGTGGGAACTGAACCGCTAACTTTCTGGTTATTGGATGACCTGAGCCACAGCCGCCCGTCCTGTTTATACCTTGAAGAATTGAGGTTCACAATGTCAAGGAACCACACCAAATGTCTTCAGATCTGGGGTCCTTTTATCAGTGCACACAAAGATACACTATCAATGTAGGCTCAACAAAATATTCTGTACTGTATCTCTCCACTTTTTTTTTTTTTATTGTCATATCCTCTGGATGTAGACTTTAAAACCCTTCTTCAGATATTTTCTGTCCAAGTGCAGCCTTCGCCTCATGGACAGTTCTTGTTATCTAATAAACACTTTCATTACCTGATGACTAACTCATTCAAATCTTTTATGAACTGGCAGTCTTTGTGGTTTTTATACCTTGTTGTCTTGTTTTGGTTTATGTCTGTGTCGTGACTGTACTTGTATGCTATTTTGTATTAACAACAAAATTCAGAAAAATAAAATGCATAAAAAAAATGGTGAAATAAACTTCAATAAAGGTTGTGACAACATGTAGCTTATGTGAAGAATGCAAACACTCAGGTGTGGCAGTGCACCGCATAGTAGCTGTGAACAAGCATAGATACATACATAGAACCGCCACTTCAAAGTGAACAATGTACGCCAGCTCCTGTTAACAAGCCGTTAATTTACTTTTGCAAGACAGAATGATCATCCAACCAAGCAGGGGAGGGGCGGAGCAACACTTCTCACTGGAAGCTGTATGCATAACATTTTAGAGGAGCAGAAAGAGAGAAGAAAAAAAATAAAAAGAAGCAGTATCTGGATGCATTTAATACATTTATGTCATACATGTCTGTTTTCTTTGTGTGACAGAATAGTTTAACAAGGAAGTGGGCGGGTTCATCGGGTGGTTTCAGAGTGTTAGATTATGTAAACGCAGTAAGACTATTGGCTACAGCAGTTCAATATTGGAACATGTAATTTTACTTCGGTAAAACGAATTTATCAAACAGATTAAGTTATACATACATACATACATACATACATACATATCCTAAGCCTAAACAGAACAAAAGTAGATAAAATTACAAAAGTGGAATAATACAAGGATTGCCAGTTGGATTCCCTGGACCGGCAGAGAGTTATTGGCTGATGTCCCCTTGAGCAAGGCACTTAAACACCCCC
>JAPTGZ010005572.1:0-10449 GCA_029814645.1 Fowleria isostigma
TGAATTTAAGTAAAAAAAAAAAGATAGGTGAGGAAGAAAATGAACAGAAATAGCAAAAGTGATGAATGAAATGAACAAAAATGAATCTTAAACCAACAACATAATAAGAAACATGAACAAAATAAGCCAATAAACTAGAAAATTTGACAACATTAATAAAATTGGCATCAAATTAACAAAAATAAATAAAATATCAAGTAAAATGAATAAAAATGTGCAAAATAAGTGTATCTGTAGTTACCATGGAAACACTGTCATCTTTTACAACATTGATTCACCAGTAAAACCCACGAAGTCGAATCAATGACTGTGGATGGCTAAACAAATAAAATTAATAAAAATGAATAAACAAAATTGACTGAAATGAAGTAAAAACAAATATAAATGAGCAAGAAAATGAACAGAAACAGCCAAAGTGATCAATAAAATTTAAAAAAAAGTCAGAGTTGAAACATTTTAAACAAATAAAATGAACAAAAATTAGTAAAAACTATACAAAATTGACTGAATAGACGTAAAAAAAAAAATGAGCAAGAAAATGAACAGAAATAGCCAAAGTGATTAATTAAATCAATATAAGTAACGTGAATGGATATATATTATTATATTAGATTGTAAGACACAGTACTGAATGTATTGTATTTGTATTGTATGTTTTTTTTTTATGACTGATTTGAAGAAGTCAGTGGAAGGTAAATACACATGGACAGTCGAGGTGAATCAGTTCAACCATAAAAACCATGAATCTGATCCTGAGTGTGAGACTGAAGGCTGATAAACAGGACGTATTTATGCTGAATCTTGGTTTTTACGTGAACGACGTTTCCATAATGTTGAAACGTTTGTTATTTCATCCACATTTAAAAACCAAACCTGGAACGGTCCACGTCGGAGGTTTTGTCTCGATGCTGAACTCTGTGTTTACCGTCCAACATAACGTTCTCACACACACACACATGTTTTCCATTTTCCGTCGAGGCCGCGGTGAAAGTAATGAATGTGGGAACGAGGCTGATGCATTATGGGATGCGGCGTATCACATGGCAGGTCTGTGATGTTCCATTTCCTGTTATCAGCTTCGATTGCTCTCATGAAACACTGGATTCAATCTTTTAAATCCCAGACACCTGCAGACGGAGGAAGGAACGCAGTACTAATGCCGTAGTAGTTTCCCATTTATGTCGTACTTTTTAACATAAATACCTCCTCCAGTATTGGCCCATAGACGTCCTTCTAATCACACCAACACATCATCTGCATAGTGTCAGAATAATGGCAAAATGATTTTCATACAGGTTGTTTTTAACTTTAATTTTTCTTTTTTGTATTTCGTCAACTTGAGGCATAAAAAAATATCAAATACTCAATAACTGTAATATTTTAACCCTTTAAATGCCGTGTTTGTAATGTAAAACAAACCATATTTTTTGATGCAAAAAAATTGTTTAATATTCTACATAAAATTTGGATTTTTTTTTTCATCCTGTCATATATCAACGATTAACACCAACATTAGTTCATATACATTATTATTTTGTGCTAGGTTAAAATGGTAAATTCTAAATATGTCAGTATGTATTTTGTACTCACTGGTAGAAGAGTGTTAGTGTTGAATTTAACATTGTTTAGAATGGGATGATTTTAGTGGATGAGTCAGTATTTTAAAAATCATACAAAAATTAACAACTTTTCAATTCTGACCTGAAACAAATGAAGATTTTTTTTTTTTTAGAAATTTTGACCATTTTTAAAATATTATAACATGTGCCTTTATTTATAGTGGTCCATATTTTGATGGTTCAGCTCAGGGGTTCCCAAAGTGAGGTATGTGTACCCCCAAGGCAAATTTATTTGTATAACAGTATTCATACACGGGGTCACTCTAAGTGCTTTACAAAGGCATAAAAATCACAGAAAAAAGCAAGACATTGAAATGACATTAAAATAAAAAAAGACATTAAAATCATCAGAGATAAAACGTGATTTTAGAATCATTCACAGAATAAAAGACATTGATTACATTAAAACCATACATTATCAGAACTTTAAAATAAAGTGTGCAGATCTGAACTTCTGAATATGAACTCTATTCAAATGAGCTGAGAACAGGTGGGTCTGTAACCTGGATTTAAAGACACCGAGTGTTTCAGCTGATCTGAGGCCTTCTGGGAGTTTGTTTCAGACGTGTGGACATAGAAGCTGAACACAACTTACATTAAATATGTCATGATGTACAGAATACAAAATAAATAATGAGAATGAATGCAAAAATATAAAATACAACAACTACATTCATATAATAGTTTTATTATCAATCATCTTGTTTAATCTTTGGGAACATTTTAAGAACATTTATATTTTATATTATTAAAAGGAGTTTATTTGAGTAGATACGTCATTATTTTTTGTTGATGAAAGGTTCATTTATTTATTAATTAATGACCAATTTATGTAATTATGTAAGTTCTGGAAAACTTTGGGGAGGACATGTACAAATATGTTTATTTAACTTATGTCCTTCCCAAATTTTCTTAGAACTTTTTTATGTTATCGTCTGTTATTCACAATTATCCTACATGACACTCCAGTAAATTTGATCTCCCTTCCTGCCAGACTTCTGTCAGTCAGTCTTCTCTAAAATATCATGGACCACATCTGTGGAATAATCTGTGTCCTGATGTCTTCTTCATTCTTATTTAAAAAGAAACTGAAAAGGATTCTAATTTACAAAAAATTGTGATGTCTTATATTATTTGATTCTTTAAATATATATGTGTATATATATATATATTTTTTTTTTTTGTCTGAATTTAACTTAATTTTTAAAATTATTGTTTTAATTACATTGAATTTTTATTCTTTTTAATTTTTTTAATGTGATATTTATGTTTTGTGGAGGTATTTATATAAGCCTTGATGCCTTCTAACCTCTCCTGCATAATTGATGTGAATTCTATAATTCTTTTGTTTTGCTGTAGTTTGTGATTTGCAAATAAACAAATAAATAAGTTTATTTTTCCTATTAATGAAAGAGGGCACTTTTCAGTTTATATTTTGCTCAGAATTTACTTTAAAAAATTGTCATTTTTACATATTACAGTTAAATATATGTTTGTGTACAAAGTTTTGAAAAACTAAACAAACACTTTTGGCACAGGAACTAGTTTAGCCAATTCTTTTTTCAATCAAAAGTGCTGAAGCCAGAGTTGGGGGTACTTGTCTAAAAAAGTATAGGTGATGTGGTACTCCACAGTAAAAAGTTGGAGAACCGCTAGTTTAGTCTGTAACATGTAAAGGGTTCCAGATATCAATCTAGTTCCTATGTATCAAAGGAAAATATATCAGATAACAACCTGTTATGTTTTGTTAAATGTAAAATTATTTTAATAATAATTCTTATTTTTTTCTTTAGATTATATGGGTGAGGTGTTTTATAAGCCTTTTTAGCTTCTACCTCTCCCATGCACATGTTGTTTGATCTCATTATTCACATGTTAGTAATCTTTTTTAAAATTTCTATATATTTTGTAGTTTTTTGTTTTTTTACGTTAAATGTTTTTTTTCTTTTGTATTTTAACTCAACATTGTATTGAATTGTTATGTGCTAAACAGTAAATAAATAAATAAATAAATAAATATCACTAAAATCATATATGAATTTGGATTGAATGAGTTGAGTTCTCCTCCAGTCAAAGCCCCGCCCACTTCTGTTGTCAGATTGATCTCCTGCATCCAGACCACAGGACTGGAACATCCAGACAGAACCTGAACCTCACACGTTCAACTGGGATTGATTCACGTAGAACATGACGCTGACGTACAGGGACTAGTTTGAATGTTTCTAAATGTGCAGAATGAGTCCTGACTGGATGTGTTCAGTTTCAGTTTCACTGTTCAGTTCAGAGCTGAAGAACGACTATTGTGAGTTTAGATCAGGGGTGTCAAACATGTGGCCCGGGGGCCAAAACCAGCCCACCAGAGGGTCCCATCCGGCCCGCGGGATGAATGAGTGAAATCTATAAATGACACTGGAGGATGTGAAAATAATTTTAGGTCAGTTTGATCTAAAGTGGGTCCAACCAGTAAAATACTATCATAATAAATTATAAATAATAAAACACACACATTTTTGTCTTTGTTTTAGTTTAATTAAAGTAAAATTACACAAATATTTTTACAATTACAGACTAGCCTTTTTACATAAAATGTGAATTAAGTGCAATTTTAACAATATTCTTCCTGTTATTAAATGTTTTGTGTACTTGTAGATCCACTGTGATCTGTAAGTTTTAACAAACGTGAAAAAAGTTGAGGCAAATTAATGCCATAAATTGTTAAAATTGCACTTTTTTCTTAATAAATTTCATTTTTTTCATGGATGTTAATGTTTTTAAATTATTTTAAAAGGATAGCTTGTAGATGTAAACATTTTGATAATATAATTTTACTTTCTCACTCTCACACATAGAAGTTAGACATATGCATTTTGGATTTGACAATTTTTTATACTCTTATGTCATTATTTTAGCAGTCTGGCCCACTTCAGGTCATATTTAGCTGAATGTGGCCCCTGAACTAACATGCATTTGACACCTCTGGTTTAGATGAAGTGTGGCAGTCCTGAATTCACTGTTCCTGAACTCCAGAACCTCTGTGATTCACTTGGGTCCACTTGGATCCACTCTGGTGCTGGTCGTGCGTCGGTCCACTCGTCGTCCTGTTGCTGTTTCTCTGTGTCTTCACATCGGTCGTCCTACTTTTACTGCTGTACTTTCTTTTAATTGGCTCCTGGGGATATTTTTAGTGGCTCTCTCAGCGATTTAATTAGGTTTACAAATTATAATTTTTAATCACCGTGTCTACTGTGGACCGTGGCAGCACAATAAACACAATCAGACGTCCCCCTGCAGAAATGCATTATGGGCTTGGCAGCAGCGGCAAGTGGGGCTGGAAAATGTCGAGTGAGCTGGCATCAAGCAGCTCCTGTTACCGGTAAAAGGGGAAAACTCCCAGAACGCTGCCAATGCACAACACACACACACACACACACACACACACACACACACACACACACACACACACACACACACACACACACACACAACAGACACGCAAACTCCCACCGCCGCTGCAGAGCACGCCCACAACAGGCCCAGAGCAGCAGGTTCTGGTTAAGGCCGCCTCCTGCAGCGCTGCCATGGCAACAAAACAGCAGGCAACGGTGCATGCAAATGTAGAGGTGGAAAATGGAAAAGGCCCAGAACTCCAGCCTTAATGGGCCCGGATTCTAATAACGGGTTCAGTTTGGTCTGGAAAAAACCTCTAATGCCTTCGTTTCTTCTTCTGGATCCGACCCCGACACTGGAAAACATTTAAAACAGTTAAACTAAAACAGTTAAAACTGTTAAAACAACTGTTAAAAAAAATAGTTAAAACTGTTAAAATAAAAACAATTAAAACAGTTAAAACAAAAACAGTTTAAACGATTAAAACAACAAATAAAACAAATAGTTAAAACAGTTAAAACAACTGTTAAACAAAAACAGTTCAAACAAAAACATTTAAAACGGTTAAAACAAAACCAGTTGAAACGGTTAAAACAAGAGTTAAAACAAAAACAGTTAAAACAAAAGCAGGTAAAATATTTAAGAGTAAAAACAACAGTAAAACATTTTAAAAAATTATAAATTAAATATTTAAAACAGTTAAAACTTTTAAAACAGTTTAAACAGTGGAAACAGTTAAAATAGTTAAAACGTTTTAAAAAAAGTTAACAGTTAAAACAGTGAAAACAGTTTAAAAAACATTTAAAACAGTAAAAGTTAAAACTTTTAAAACATTTAAAATAGTAAAACCAGTGAACATGAGTTGACGTGGTGTCACAAACCTGCCTCTGACCTCTGACCTCTTTATTTATTTATTTATTTATTTTGCACTTAACATGTAACAATAAAAGGTCAGTATTAATACAAAGATATAAAATTAGGTGCAGGAAGAAGCAAAAAACCCACAAGGGCTTATGTTCAAGCCTCTACCTCATGAGAACAGAATAAATACAATAGCTGTGCCTTCATTAAAAACTAAATTACATCCACACCATTTAAATTTAAACATGTATTTCAATCAGAGCGTCAGAACAATACAATGAGTTCTTAAACACTTCACTTAAATAACAAACATTTCCTTATACTCTTTTTAAAGGAGTTTTCTGTCGCGTCCACACTTACACAATGTGAAAATTGGTTCCACAATTTACAGCCTCTATAACGAAGGCAAACCTGAGATCTCAATGAGATGCATTTTGGGACATAAAGATTCAAATTTTGACACGTGTATCTATGTACTGAGCATTACCCTTACAGTAAAATGCTAAATGTTCTGACCTCTGCCTGGTCCGGTTCACATGTGTGCTATGGTGTGTGCGTTTTCCACTTTGTCGCTGGGTTCTACATTGTTATGTTTTTTTTGTCTCCAGACTCAGTCCACAGTCCAGACTCAGACTGGTCCAGATCACATGTTAGCCCCATGATGCACTTGTGTGTTTCTGCTTCAGTCACCTGATCCCTGGACTCCGGATGCTGGTGGTTTTTGGTCCAGATCATTGTAAACTCTCCTCATCATTTCTATATTTTAGGTTCAGTCTTTCCTCTTGATTATTGATTATTGACCAACGGAACATTCAGAACATGTTCATTGATCTGACAGGTTCATAGGAAACATGGGACATTTGTCCTCAGGTTGGTGTGATTCACAACATCAGGATTAAGTGGATTCTGTATTGTACACTGGATGTCTGGGTCTGGGTCTGGGTCTGGGTCTGGGTCTGGGTCTGGGCCGGGTCTTTTGGGATGCCGGTGTATGTTCATGTGTGACCCGCTCCTCGTTCGTTTTTCTGTTTAAATAACTTGTTCCTCTGTGGTGGATCCAGCTCAGACCTGGTCCTGCAGGCCCAAGTGGAGCTCCAGCGCCCCCCTGTGGCTGGGTCTGGACCTACCCCACCTGCTTCTAACCTCATTTCCTGACGTTCTCATGTCTGTGCTGGTTTGAAAGTTAAACCCACACGTGGATGGAAACTGGACATTTTTATGTGTTCACGTTCCTTTCCGTTCCGGAACTCAACTGTGGAACGTCAGCAGGAGAACGTCAGCTGTGGAACCCTGGGACACATTTCACCTGCAGATCTGGAGCTTTTCCTCCTGACCAGGCTGAGGCATTTGCGTTTGGGTGGTGGTTTTCAGCAGCTGATGGGTGAAGGCGGAGCTTAGATGGTGCAGCTGTTCTGTGAGCTCAGCTTCAGTTTCACATACAAGTAGAACAGCCGCGTGGTTTCACTGTAAACTCTGCACCGTTAGCATACGGAGCATGTACACCCATGTCTGCAAACACACACACACACACACACACACACACACACACACACACACACACACACACACACACACACATCTGATATTTACTCATCCATGTGTGCAGACGGTGTTGGTATTCCAGGGATACAGGACTACTGGATGACTTAATACATAATTCACATTATACAGGATTATTGCACATGTTGTGAAATGACAGTAATTCTGAATAATGTCAGTTATGATTTGATGTTAAATTGAAGTTATTTAGTGCTATCATCTTTATGTATTTCATGTTTTAAGACTTTTGTGGGGCTCAGATTGACACAGTTTCTACTCATCACCAAGTTTCACCAATAAGAGAGACATGTGTTTCATTTCGTATATATTTACTCATCTGTCTCATGTTTTCATTCCCCGTTGTTTGAAGCCTTTAGGGCGTTAACGTTACCAAAGTTTAGTTTTTCTGGTCAAATCACGTCAACAACACATCCAGAACCTTCATCTGCAGGAGCGGTCAGATCAGACTGGTGTTGAAATGCCCGTTCCTCTGGAATGGCAGACCCGTTCTGTCTGGGTTTCATGTCAGATGGTTTTCAGGTGTTTTTCAGATGGTTTTCAGGTGTTTTTCAGGTATCTTTTAAGGTGTTATGAAGGTGTTATTCAGTTGTATTTCTGGTGTTTTCCAGATGTTTTGCAGGTGCTTTGCTTGTGTTTTTTTTTTCAGTGTTTTGCAGGTATTTTTCAGATGTTGTTCAGGTGTTTTGTAGGTGTTTCTTAAGGTGTTTTTCAAGTGTCTTTCAAATGTATTTCAGATGTTTTTCAGATGATTTGCAGGTAATTTTCAAGGTGTTTTTTCCAGTGTTTGTCAGGTGTCTTTCAAGTGTATTTTTTAAGGTATTTAGCTGGTCTTTTTTAGTTGCATTTCTGGTGTTTTGCAGGTGTTACTCAGTTGCATTTCTGGTGTTTTCTGGATGTTTTGCAGGTACTTTGCTGGTGGTTTTTTTTCGGTGTTTTTCAGGTGTTTGTCAGATGCTTTTAAAATGTTGAATTGTCGTCCTGTACAGTTTTATTTTATTGGTTTTTACTTGTTTCCTGTTGGTTTGTTTCATTCCGTCGGTTATCCTCACGGTCATGTCTCCTTCACCCCTCGTCTATTATCAACACTGTCCTCCACATTCTTGGCATGACTCTCCTGTTGGTAAAAAAAGAAACACCCCTCTCCCCGTCCCAGCCCTCCCCATCCCATAATCCCCCTTTGCTGCCTGAGTGTCCGTGGTCAGATCCAGACCGACAGCAGCTCTTGTCCATGCTCAGACTCTGTTTGGTTCTTCAGTCACACTGTCTTTTCACGCACTATGTGGTGTTAGATGGGGGGCTTCCGAGCCCCCTCCAATGCAAAACCCCGCCACCATGTCTAACAGTGGTTTCCGTGGTTACCGCACTATCTCGCAGCACCTGAATGACCTGAAGAAGGAGAACTTCAGCCTGAAGCTGCGGATCTACTTCCTGGAGGAGAAGATCCAGCAGAAGTTTGAGGAGAGCAGCGATGATGTGCACAAGAGGGTGAGTCACAGAGACCCACAATGCACTGCAGCATGTACCGCCACTCAGACAGGAGTGGACAAAAGTACACTATATGGACAAAAGCATGTGGACACATTGAGTTCAGGTGTTTCTTTTCTAACGGGGCAGGGATGCTAAACAGTAATGACAAATATTATAATATAGTTTTATATTAGGATAAATATTGCATTGGTTAGTTTTATAACTTTAAGGAAATATTGATGTCTATAAACTGCATGGATGAAAATATTAGGACACATCATGGCTACAGCTGTAAGGTGTCCTGTTCATGCTGATTTCAGATATATTGTATACCTGTTAATCTGATTTATTTATTCTGTTACATCTGAACATGAGGAAAAACTGTTCACTCACAGAAAGATGAAGTGATGTAGAACACAATCACAGAAAGTTAAATTCTACTGTCACTAGACTCAAAACAAAACAAAAACTGAACACAAACTGAGCAAAATAATGAAGAAATGAAGAGAAATCACACAAAAATTAAATATAACAAAAGTAAACAAAAACTGAGTAAAATAATGAAAAACTGAACAAAGTCAAGCAATAATTGAGTAAAATAAGGGGGAAATGAACAAAACTGGACAAAAATTGAGTATAATAATGACTAAAATGAGCAGAAACTGAACACAAATTGAGTATAACAATGAAAAAATGAACAAAGAACTGAACACAAATTGAGTATAACAATGAAAAAATGAACAAAGAACTGAACAAAAATTGAGTATAACAAAAAAAATGAACAAAACTAAACAAAAATTGAATAAAATAATGAATAAAATGAACAAAAGTAAACACAAAATTAGTAAAATAATGAAAAAATTAGCAATATCAAACAGTAATTGAGTAAAATAAGGGGATAATGAACAAAACTGAACACACTGAATGTAATAATGACTAAAATGAGGAAAAACTGGACAAAAATTGAATATACTAATGAAAATATGAACAAAAACTGAAGAACGTGAGTTGAAGTGTACGTACATACAAACTGTGAGATAAATACAATAATGGACTCAAACGTCTAAACCACTGTTTTCAATGATCGTATTTCTGAGATGCTTGTAGACCCATCAGGTCAGATTTTACAATTTTTATTCTCATGTAAACGGTTCACCGACTTTGAAGGAAAATAACAGCTCAAAAATGAGAATTTGCCCCAAAAACCATTTGTGTCATTTTTTGTAAAAATCCAAACAGCAGAAGGTAAATGCGCCCAGGTTCAGATCTTTGTGAATAAATTAAATCATAAAAATGATCCGATGCATCAGAACGAACCAAACTGAAACAGGATCTAGATACTTTATTTCCCATCATGCATCAGCACCACTACTGTAAATGAACCCTCTGCTGTAAATACACACTGAAGGACACAACCAGGTCCAAACCCAGTGACCCACATCAGACCGGTAGGAACCTGATCTACATCAAACACCCCCTCCCCCAACACACACACACACACACACACACACACACACACACACACACACACACACACACACACACACACACACAC
>JAPTGZ010005610.1:0-10445 GCA_029814645.1 Fowleria isostigma
AGCCTGGTCCCTGGTGCACCAGCCCCCAAGGCCTCCCCATCACCCCAGCCAGAAAGAGAGGAGGCCTCCCAGTCGGCTTATTCTAAAACGGCTGCTCTTGTTTCGCCTGGGCCTGTCACCATTTCTTGGTCTTCACATGACAGTGGCCCTAGTGTGGCCCTTTCTGCTTCTGTGGGTTTCACTCCTAAAGCTCCTGCCTGGGGAAACCAGAGTGAGGTAAGACAGATGGTGTCATATTTATAATTCTTTTGAGATCCAGGATACCTCTTTTGCCCATTAATTCAGTGAATAATTTGTGTTTTTTATTCATTACACGTTTAAATACTAACTACTTACCTGATCCTGATTGTCATAATTATTCAAATGTGCTCAACTTTGTTTTTGTTTTTTTCTTCTCAGAGCAACAAGGCAGGATTGAGTTTTCGTGTACCACCAGCAGCGTCAGCTGCTTCTGTATTTGGAGATGTTAATGCTCAAACTAATGGAGCACTTACCACTACCACAGCTTCCCAGGACACTTCCAGGCCCTTTGGCTTTGGCTTTGGGGGAGCAAAAAATGAAACCCAATCCCAGCCAGACCAAAATTTGTTTTTCCAATGCATGACACAGAATTCTGGCTCGAGCCCAAGCCTAGCTGCTGCTCAGACCCAACCCAAGGACACCAATTACTTCACTGCAGTGTCTGAGAGTCTGAATAAAGAGCCCCCAAGCCTGTTCAAGCCTGCGGCTCCTATGGAAGGGCTGAAAAAGTCAGAACAGCCCAAAGTGCCTGAGACCCACACAACAGGAAATGGTGTGCTCAACAAATCGTCATTGGCCTTCCAGGGCATAGCCGTCTCACCAGGGGTCAGAGGCTCTGGCCTGGCTGTTGGTGGTCTGGCTGCAGCCACTGGAGCCCAAAGCGCATCTAAGAGAAACAGCAATAATGGAACTGCAGGAGGCCTGTCTGGCTTTAACACTTCAGATAACCACCAGAACCTTTTTCTGCAGGCCTCCAAAGAGCCTACTAATCCATTTCTGGCATATGGGGAGAAAGCCCCCCATACATCCTTTGCTGGCCTCTCTGGGACTGAGCCACAGACCTTGGCTTCTGCCTCAGAAGGCAAGCCAAACCTCTTCACAATGGCAGAACCACCTAAAGGCATTCTGCCCTCCACTTTTCCAGCTCTCTCCACAGCTTCTTCACCCAGCTCTTCTTCCTCTCCAGCACCAGCCTCATCACAGAGGTCACAGAATGAAGGGACTGTGAAAAGGGAGGAGCAGGATAGTCAGGAGATGCCTACATCCACTGCAGGATGTCTCATGTTTGCAAGTACTGGCACAGGTGACATGGAAGACGTGCCTGTAGCCTTTGATCAGAATCAGTCTAAGTTTAGCTTAGAGGAAAGAGGCCAGTCATCTAAACGTGACTCAGAATCCAGCAGCAACAGTGATTTGTCAGACCTGAGTGAGAATGAGGATGGTCCAGAGAAAGGGCAAATACCTGGAGGACCACCACTTCCTCCCAAGGATGTGGCCATGCTTCAGAAAGCTAAAGGACAGGGTGCTCCCAAGAGCCGTCCGCGTAACAAGCCTTTCAAAGGTACGACTTTCATTTACTAAAAATAAAATCATTTGTCGCGGGACATTCAGACTATGCTTTGGAATTAACACCATGTTGTCTCCCACAGTTGGCCAATCAGTGCTAAAAGATCAGAGCAAGGTGCGTCGCCTGAAACAGTCTGGAGAGTCTTTCCTCCAGGATGGCTCCTGTATTAATGTGGCTCCACACTTGCACAAGTGCCGGGAGTGCCGCCTGGAACGATACCGTAAATACCGAAATACAGATGAAGAAAGTGATGAAGATGATGATCCTAATGTGTCTTGTCGTTTTTTCCACTTCCGAAGGTACATGTTAGGCAAATGCACCACATGTTTATATGTGTTTACATATACAAATTTGATGTGATGTGACTGAACTACTTCTTTACCTGCCCAGATTGGCATTCACTCGTAAAGGTGTGCTGCGTGTAGAAGGTTTCTTGAGCCCCCAACAGAGTGATTCCATGGCCATGGGCTTGTGGTTACCTGCACCAACTGTCCAAGAGGGTCTTGATCTCGACACGTCAAAGTACATCTTGGCCAATGTTGGCGACCAGTTCTGTCAGCTGGTCATGTCAGAAAAGGAGGCCATGATGATGGTGGAACCGCACCGTGAGTTTAATGACATCTAATTTAATCTGTATTTACTAAACATTTAGAACTAGTCATGCTTTTGTTTTAAATTCTGTCTCAACATACCTATCCATTGTGTCTAGTAGTATGTATGTGACATGTTTATTTGATCTGTTCTTCAGAAAAAGTGGCATGGAAACGTGCAGTACGAGGTGTCAGAGAAATGTGTGATGTTTGTGAGACTACTTTGTTCAACATCCACTGGGTGTGTCGCAAGTGTGGCTTTGGAGTGTGTCTGGACTGCTATCGACTTCGCAGGAACAGACCAAGGGAGGGTGAGTGTCCGCATTGAGATATTTGGGGAATTTTTGACTGAATTCACCTCTTGATTGATAGCTAGAGTGCCAATACGTCAGTATGACCCTTTAAAATTGTTTTTTGCCATATTTTTTATTGCAATCGTGTATGACAAAGTAAAATTTTATGAAGAGGTTACTAGAATGAGTTTCTTTAACATATTGTTTTTTTATGTTCTGTCATCAGATGTCGATGAAGGTCCAGAAGATGAGGTTTTTTCTTGGTTAAAGTGTGCTAAAGGCCAGCCTCATGAGCCTCAGAACCTCATGCCTACACAGATCATACCTGGGACAGGTAACATGTAGACGCATGATTAAATTAAATATTTATAAATCCTTAATTTTCAAGCATTAAGTGTTAAATACAAATGTGTGTTGATCAAGTTAAGTGATTTTATATTTTGTTTTTTCTTAGCTCTTTACAACATAGGTGACATGGTGCACTCAGCAAGAGGCAAGTGGGGTATTAAGGCCAACTGTCCTTGTACCAGTCGCAATACCAAGACCCTGGTGCGCCCTAATGCCCCCAATGGGATTTCACAGGTACTGTACCTCCTATTTTCTAGTCTAGCTTTGTGTTTCTTAACTTAAAAACATATTGAACTTAGAAGCTCAATCGTCTGGTTGTGCTTATCTCAGCAGTCTACAACAAACAGTGGTGGTGGCCTTGGAGCAGCAGCGCCTGGTGTTGGCACAACTCCAAAACCAGAGGGTGAAACATCAGCTATCAAAACAGAAACAACTCAAACAGCAATCTCATCAGACAATGGGGGTGGGGAAAGTGTGGGCAGTACTAGTAACTCCACCAGTGGTACATCCTCCCCGTGTAACCTCACCCAGTCCTCTTCCAAGGAGCCGCGCTCATCAGGAGAGGGCAACAGCTCTGCTCTACATTGGTTGGCAGACTTGGCTACTCAGAAAGCCAAGGATGACACCAAGGGTGAGTGCAAAAGAGATATAGAATTTTTGTAATTGAAGCGCATCAAAACTGGAGTTGAAAATTGTTTTAAAACAAGTTAAAAATAAGCTTTATCACCAATCTACTTGCCTAACTCTTTCAGAGTCTGGTTCACTCCGCTCCATGATGAGTCGAGATAGTCGGCCTCCTTTTGGGCTGGACTCACTCAGTGCCCTTTCAAAGCCTTCTGCTTCCAGTCCTAAGCTATTTAATAGCTTGTTATTGGGCTCCAGCTCTGCTCAGTCCAAACCTGAGGGCTCCAGTTTGAGAGACCTGCTCAACTCTGGACCAGGAAAGCTACCACAGGGCCCAGGAGAGAGTGGAGTACCATTCCCATCTGTTTTTACCTCAGCAGGCGTACGTATAACATACTCTTATCACACTCTAGTCATGAGCTAGGTCAGGTTGTAGTGTTTGAATTTTGTTTTATTGTGCTATATACTCAGCAGATAATGGTAAGGGAAAAGTCTAAAACATTTGACCAAGTACTTTTTCTTTTGAGTTATTCAGTGCATGTTCACAATACAGTAACTAAACATATTCATCAGAAATTATGTAAACAGCAGAAACGCCATGAGCAGTACTTGCACCATTTATGATGATGATGTAATGCAAATATTATGAATAAAAATTTCTATGATGTGTTTTGGCAGGTTGTATATGTGCAGTGACAAGTACACAAGGTAATCAAAAATTTCTTGTTGGTCTTTCAGAGTGATAAGCTGAAGAGCAGCCTCCCTAACTTCCTAGATCACATCATTGCCTCTGTTGTGGAGACCAAGAAGGCAGAGGGCCGTCGGACTGGGGCCCCTGAGGGTGGGGAGCTCAGTGTATTAGGTGGACGCAAGGACGGAGTAATTGGTCTTAGTGTTTTGGAGCCACATACCTCACACTCCTGGCTCTGCGATGGCCGGCTCCTTTGCCTGCAGGACCCTAGCAACAGCAACAACTGGAAGATCTTCAGAGAATGCTGGAAACAGGGTCAAGTAAGCAATATAATGAATACAACTCCTGAAACACATTAAGTGCTCTTATTCTGCCAGCTCTCTAATGCTTTATGTTATGTGTCCAGCCGGTGCTGGTATCAGGGATCCATAAACGCCTGAAATCAAACTTGTGGCGGCCTGAGGCCTTCAGTGAGGAGTTTGGAGACCAGGATGTAGACTTGGTCAACTGTAGAAACTGTGCTATCATTTCTGATGTAAAGGTGCGAGACTTCTGGGACGGCTTCCAGGTCATTAACAGTGAGTACACAGGCTATTTGTTAAATTGTACTTTATTAGTCTTTGGGTTTGACAGCTTTGGCCAGAGTCGTTATGTTTCATGATCCTATATTGATCCATCCATTGTTATCAGATATTAATTCTTATAACCATCCATCGTTATCAGCTTTTAATATTTGATTAATTTGGTACAAATGTTCAATTGTTTTGGTTTAAGGTCAAAAATACTGACCTCACAATGCATGATTTGTCCATAGCCCAACAAGTTTTTGTTCTGTTTAAGTTTGGTTAAATTTTCAGTTCATTTGAGTGTGGACAGCCTATTGGCATGGTCATATAGCCTGGAAGTCTAGGAATTTTGTTTCTCTTGATGGTAAATGGCAGCTGATGCGTTTTTCTGTGACTCTAGAACGACTTCAAGATGGTGATGGCCAACCTATGGTGTTGAAATTAAAGGATTGGCCTCCGGGAGAGGACTTCAGGGACATGATGCCCACACGGTGAGGAACTGCACAAAAGTATTGGCTTGTGGCTTTTCCCTGCCTTATTTTAGCAGGATTACTTTTACATGAAGAATAACAATCAACTAAAAAAAAAAAAAAATCAAATTTTTGGCTTTTATTTTTACTTAAAAGTTTTGTATTTGCTATTCAGGCATGGTGTGTTACTGTGAATCCAACACTTAATGCACTCGATTAATTATAAAAACAAGATTCTTATGACAATTCAGATATGTCCTACTTTGATTTTCTTTAACTATTTCTGAATCCTAGTGCCAAATATTTTGTTTCTTAATACCTGTCCTAGATTTGATGATTTGATGGACAACCTCCCCTTGCCTGAGTACACAAAAAGAGATGGCCGTCTAAACCTTGCTGCCCGTCTGCCAAACTTTTTTGTTCGACCGGACCTTGGACCCAAAATGTACAATGCCTATGGTGAGAAATCGTTCATTTTGTGTTGACTTTATTGTATATGAATCATCCCCTCTCCTCTTTAAGCTCATGTTTGCATTTTCTTTCTAACTCACTCACTCTCTTATTTTAAGGGTTGACCTCAAGTGAAGACAGGAAAGTGGGGACTACCAACCTCCATTTGGATGTGTCTGATGCTGTTAACGTCATGGTCTATGTTGGCATCCCTTGTGGAGGTGGAGATGAGGAGCAAGGTCAGCTGTCTCTCTGTCTCAATCTGTTTGAGACACACACGCATAAACCTACTGTTATTACATGACACTAAATTCTATTAAAAAAAAAACTCCACTTAATTACTGTATGCACTGTCTGGCCAAAAAAAATATCCTGCCATTGTAGTGATTATTGTGTTTAAACTGGAAGCAAGTTCTTTAACCATAACTGATGCAGTGAGTAGCTTCTCATTTCATCAACATCCATCAGTTTGATAGAGAGAGTAAAGATTGAAGTGTGTTTCAGTAGAAAAAGGTCCTGTGGTCTGAGTCCAAATTGACCCCATTCTTGAGTGATGGGTGCATCAGGGTGAGAAGAGAGGTGGATCAAGTGATTACGTATCGTGTCTAGTGACTACAGTACAAGTCCATGGCGTCAGTGTTATGGTCTGGGGTTCAGTTGGTCAGGTCTAAGTTCAACAATGGAATATGTCCATAAAATGAGGTCAGCTGAACCTTAAGATACTGACTTTCAATTTTTTGCACCCTTCAGCAAGGCAGTTCAAAGACTTTACAAAGACTGAAAGCATTTATGACAGACATGAAACATAATAAAAATGGCAAAAGACGTAATAGAGCATTAAAAAAAGTAATAATAAAAGCTACATTATGTAAAAGAGTAAGAGGTTAAAGGCAATGTCAAACAGAACAGTTTTCAGTCTTGATTTAGAAGAAGTGCAGTTGATCTGAAGTTGGTTCAGGGATCATGACATACTGTTTTCACACACGGATTGGCCATCCCAGAGTCCAGACCTGAAGCCCTTTTAAGAAACTTGGAGACATACTTTATGCAGAGGTCTGACTTTCCCATTATCAATACAAGATCTTGGCCAAAAACAAATGTGTTCTGCAATCGAAGTTAAAACCAGTCCAACAAAATATTGTATGTGTGTGACCTTTTTCTTGGCCAGGCAGTCTCTCTTTTTGAAACTACTTGTCATATCAGTTATACATATCTCACATTTTTATTACAATATTCAGGTTTTCTTGTATAATATAATTAGGAAGTAAAAGAAAGAACTCCCGCCAATTCATTTACATTACTCATTGGCGGGTTTTCTAACTGATTGATCCTGAGCATTGTGTAGCGTACAAGTATAGTTTTGTGCCATACACCATGCCTCTACTGTTGTAGCTGCTCCAGGCATCATTGGCTTGAATAAGACCCTAAAGAGACCCTTCACTGTGTCTCAACCAATTACATTGTGGTAAAATTTCTCGTTCACAGAGGCGGATATCTCTGGACGCCAAGGTCTGTAGACTTTGAATTGTATCACTTGAGTAGCATGCCCTTCTTCTTGACTAACTCCCCCTTCACTCCTCCATCCCATCCTTCTGTTAGAGTCTCTTCAGGAGGGGCCAGAGCACTGGGACCCAACTGTTTCTACTGTGGCATGTTTTTTTCCACGTTTTACATTTCCTTGTAAATGCAACCTTTATTAACCTCAGAAATGCTTAATGTATTGCAACTTCCCTCACTCCTCTTTAGATACCTCCTTCTTTGTATGTTTTAGTGTGGGTTAAAATGAATTGTTTGCAGTTCAGTCATGAATTCAGTTCCCCAACACGGGGTTCAATCATAGTATTTAACTGAACTGAACATTTATCTTCATCTCTGAAGTTGGCACATTTTCATTCCCTGTGACCTTTGGGTGAACTGTGCTCTGGTCCTGACTATGTAGGAGAAAAGATTGAACGAAGGGCATCTAGAACTGGCATTCTTGCTACCTACTCCCATTCAGGATTCTTTTCAATCTTGACAGTGACACTGTGACAGCAGTACAACCATAGACACACTGTCCTCATTCTGTGGTCCTTCCTGATTTTACATACATCAAAAAACATGAGAAATATTAATGAGAAAGACAACGCAATGATTATTTTGCAAGCACACAGCAACACTTCAACTGTCTGGTACCTTATTGGTCACCCAGATAAATGCACACATTTACAAATAAACAGCCTTGGATTGGTGGAAGATGAACATCCACCAGAGTAAACACATCATGCTTGAGTTTTTTTTACCCTTTTTTTTTAAACCATCTTTCTGAATCGCTGATCAGTCTGCAGTAAATTGAGAGGTTGATGTATTTTCAGGTAGCAGTGTTTGCTTCTCTGTACATCAGTGTTAAGAAGCTGTCAACGTGAATGTTACGTCAGTAAATGTGGTTGTGTAGTGTGTAATTTGTTCTTTTCTTCACCTCAGTAGCTCTCAACTGGCCTACCTACTGACCCACATTTTCAGTTAATCATAAGCCAAGCAAAATGTCAACCTTTTCAATACAGTTAATACAAATGAATACAGTTCTGCACCCTCCAGCTCAGACAATAGAGGATGGGGGGGTTAATCTATATGGCAGTTGTTGGGTTTGTCTCATTAAAACCAATAGGTGCACATTACACAGAAAGGTCTATATCTTAGAATTTGTATACTTTTTAAGTTTTGGTTTAGTTTTTAATATTTTATAGTTGTTGAGAACTGGAGTTGGAAGTATTGTGCACCACTGGGCTGTGGGCCACCAGTTGAGAACTGCAGAAGTTTTTGTCAAAACAATATGATGGATATACATTAATTTGATTATTTTAATATATTGCTTAATAGAAAGTGAAAACACAGTTTTAAGTTGACAGCCCAAGCTGTCACTGTCCAAAGAGACATAAAAAGTAGAATCAGACATTTATATACAGTAAATAAAAAGGACCAATGTTTTAGTAACATTGGAGCATCACTTGTGTTAGTTGTTAAATGAGATCAGAAACATGGCCATAGAATGTTGTTATCTTTCAGTTCTATAAGATGACCCACCGGTGTCCTGGATGTGTTTCTATTTGTGCTTCTGTTTGCTCCTTCAGAGGTCATGACCACCATTGAGGAGGGCGATGTAGATGAAATGACAAAGAGGAGGGTGTATGAGGGAAAGGAGAAACCTGGAGCTCTCTGGCACATCTATGCTGCCAAGGACGCAGAGAAGATCAGAGAACTGCTCCGCAAGGTCAGAGTTCAGTCGCAAAATGCAAAATAATTGTAGTTTCAACACGGTATGAGTCATGTAATTTTTAGGCAGATTAAGACTTATTTCTGTATTTATTCATTTTTAATTTCCTCCTTTATTATTTATTTCCAAGGTGGGAGAGGAACAGGGTCAAGAAAACCCACCAGACCACGACCCCATTCATGACCAGAGCTGGTACCTGGACCAGGTGCTCCGCCGCAGACTTTATGAAGAATATGGAGTCCAGGGCTGGGCCATTGTACAGTTCTTGGGGGATGCTGTCTTTATCCCTGCTGGAGCTCCACACCAGGTCAGACCTGTTATATGTTCTATTAGACTTTATGCACCTAAACGATCGGTCATGGCACATGTTTTTTGATGGGGTTGCCAGATACATTTATGTTACAGACATTTCAATAAAAAGAACCTAGAGGCAGGAAACAGATCCTCTTACCTCCAGGAAGCTGCAGTTTTAATGTGTACATGTATTGAATAATGTTTTTTATACAAAGTTTTGCCTTACTAAGCTCTTTGCAATGATTGGTTTACCTTTTTAAAGGGGTGAGACATGGTCAGGAATGTCATTTATGCACATAGTGGGCACCCTCTTGGGTTTTTCAGATAAGGTCTATCATGAACTACGACTACTATTTAGTTTAAGTCGGTAAAAAATCCCTGGAATGCTGCATCATACATTGGTGGCATAAATATAACACATGTACTTTGTGGTGGGTTTTTTTTTTTGTGTGTGTGTGTGTGTGTGTGTCAGGTCCACAACCTGTACAGTTGTATCAAAGTGGCCGAGGACTTTGTATCTCCTGAGCACGTGAGACACTGTTTCAGACTGACACAGGAGTTCAGACATCTGTCCACTACCCACACAAACCACGAAGACAAATTACAGGTTGGCATATCTATTTCCTTCAAATCTGTTATTCATTTTATTGTATAAATCCTCTATTGTGCTAGGATAGTACCATTGAGAATGTTGGAGTAACTGTAGGTGAAAAGGGTGATAAAATAAGTTTGGTTGCATACAGTTGGGGGGAAAAAATTATTAGACCATCAAAAGTAATCAAAATCAATGGTTATGTTATCAAGTATTAATGCCTGTATATATCATGTGACTAAACAAAAGAACAGAAAACATGGAATGCCTAAAAGCACTGTTTTTGTCAGTATAATGCCATAGCTATTGATGTAAGAACTAAACTGAACAAGAAGTTGAAGAAAACATAGGGTGGTCTGATAATTTTTTCTGCGTCTCTATGTTCCAGTCAGGCAGACTCAGAAGCGTTACTACATGATCCAAATATGTAGTGTTTAACAGACTTTTCCTGTCCTCTCTTCAGGTGAAGAACATCATCTACCATGCAGTGAAGGATGCTGTTGGGACACTGAAATCCCACGAGCCTAAACTAGCACGCCCTTAGTCCCTCACACTTAATGCTGTCCCGAAACAACCAGCCTCTCAAGACCACTCCTCTATGAACACACAGCATACAGTACATTGCATACCAACCTACACATGTACACGCTGCAGAGTGCAGAGTACAGGCATAGAATGTAGGTTTA
>JAPTGZ010005722.1:0-10439 GCA_029814645.1 Fowleria isostigma
GATATGTAATAATTTGTTAAAAACATGCTCAACAAAATGGTTGATTTGTCACTTTATGGCAAGAGAGGAAAAATTACACCAATGTGAAATAATGGATTATTTGTTGTAAAATCAAAACCTCTGTTCATCTATCATTGCAAAAATTAAATATTTAGTAGTAACATATCATGAATGTGTTGAAAGAATTTACCTAGTGAGTAATTTTTGACACTTTTTGAGTTGATATTAATGAGTATGGTGTAAAAAAAAAAAAAAAAAAATCTAGAAATTACTTAGCCAAGGGAATAAGAAATACAAACAAAAATGAATGAGAGGGACCTTGCCTTACATGCTCGGTCCCTAAAAAGTTTCATCACGTTTTTCTTGATGGGGTAGTTAAAGGGTTAACGATGTTAGTCACCAAGTTATCGTAATTGGTGAACTGTTTACACTATTGACAAAATCCAAATATAATTTTTAACCCCATTTACCGAAGGGGAGGCAAGGGGTGTTATTTTTGGTTGGGTTTATTTGTTTGTTTTTTAACACTTTAAAGTAAAATTATTGGTTACATTCATACCAAATTGGGTTTATAGGTTGCAAATGACCCAGAATAGAGGTCATTACATTTTGGAAAAGGTAGGTCAAAGTTGACATATTTTATGATTTTTTAAAAAAAATTGTCACATTTATTTATCATGGGTGAAATACTTGCGAGGGGCGGGGCTTGTTGTGCCTGACACCACTTGTTTAAGGGTCTTTAAAGATGTGTAGGCTCTTGTTCCACAGACAGGGAAGGAAGTTATGTCAGGGAAAGTGGTGTTTGGATGGTGGTCAAAATCACCGGACCATTCCTTGTGCTCATATGGATCTACTCCGCCAACTCGCTTAAGTTTTTCTAAATATATATAAATTCTTTTTCTTGGCTGTTAAGGTTTTCACCATAAGGAACAGTGCACTTACTTTTTATATGGTTAATTTTATTCTGGTCTATTTTCCTTTTTAGGTTTTTGTAATTGTTGTATTAAGTAAAATAATTGATGAGCAAATAAAAAAAAAAAACATTAATTAATTCAATAATTCATTCATTCATTTTCCTTCCATTTTGTCATAAACAATACAACTAGATGCTATTTCCGTATCTACAAAAATAGCGCCAACTTCCCACAATGCACAATGTCCAAACTCTATTGGTCTATAACACATTAGGGTAGAGGCCTGCATTTACTGAGGGGGAGGGGTGGAAGTGGGTGGAGCATAGAGCAGCAGAGTGCAGTTGGTGAGAGAGAGAGATGGAAGATTTGTAATACTTGTGTCAGCAGTGAATTCCTGTAAATAACTTATATAATAGTGATAGTGCTTTCTTGAAGTTTTCTACTTTTGTGTTTTGCCATGTATTTGTCAAGTTTCACCGCTTTTTTCATGCTTTTTTTACTGTTTTTTCTGTATTTTTGTGGTTTGTATAGTTCATTGATAGTTGTGTTTTAACTGTACATATTGTATAAATGTATGTATACTTATACATATACATATATATATATATGCAGATCTATCCGGGGCATACACAGATGCAGTGTGTGTATGATGGATGTTTTGTCAGTGAAATGAGGGGCTCTGTCTACCACTAGACAGAAAGTGAACACAGACTATCACACAGGATCAAAATGACTGCAAAAAAACAAATACAGTGGTCCCTCGCTATATCGTGGTTTGCTTTTTGCGGTCTCGCTGTTTCACGGATTTTTTTAAGTGCAATTTTGGGTTTTTTTTGGGTTTTTTTACAGCATATGAACGCGCATTATGTTCTGCGTCCTGATTGTCAATCAAGCTCCTCCATGCCGTGTCTCCAGGGGTCTGTTTCATGAAGCAGTTTCAACAAACTCTGAGTCTAACCCTCACTCTGAGTTGATCTACTCTGAGATAGAACCACATCAATGGAGCTCCAATTTGACGAGTCACCATGGCAACGGGGAACGGAAGGGCTGTGTTTTTTCATCCCGCTAGAACTGGAAATTTGAATGCGCTCGTACGGCAAATTTGAACATGTTTTTAGAAAACAGTGCAACACAAAGAAGCTGCAAAAGAGAGGGAGACGGTGTGGAGAACATTGGTGCTCGGGTCAATGCGTAAGTTTAAATGTAGTCGTTTGAATCACAATAATATTACAGATGAATGATAAATGATGCACACTTTTCTGACTGCCCTGCATACAGTTACTCAAGTGTCTGCATCTCCGATATTATACAAAAAACTGACATTTACCCTGAAATGAAGGAAACTCTGAGGGAAACTCAGGGTTAAACAGACTCAAAGTTTAAACCTGTTTTATGAAACGGACCTGGACAGACTGAAGGAAGGGAGAAGTTGCGCGGCTGTAGGCACCATTACAAAATAAATGAATTTTTGGTTTGTTACATAAAGAAGTAGGAAAATAACATAAAGACGACAGCAGCGATAAATGTGAACAAGGATGTAAAATGGGTTGTAACTGTCCACAACAAGACCATCGTAAGACGCTACAGCGGAGCGGAAAAGGATGAAGACGCACGGTCTGAGGATGTGAAATACGCGTGAGTCACCATCCATAATTTAATGTGTCCATCCTCGTAGGTTTATCATTAAAATTGAGTTTATTTCTAAAAGCTAACATAGTTATTTATAGGAAAACGTTTATGTTTTTATTTCTCAAACAAATGTTTAGGCCTAAAAAAGGTTTTGATCTTTGGTTTTATTCTATAATACTGGACTTATTTTTTAAAAATCTACAAAGATTTGAACTTTGAGAGTGTTTAAACAAGAGAGAAATGTAACAAAATGTTAATGTCTGTCTGAGAAAAGTGTAAAAAGTGTGTAGTGGGGGTTTTTACAGCCTTAAAACATATAGAATAATTGTAAAAAATAAATCTATCTCTACTTCGCGGATTTCGTTTATCGTGGGTTATTTTTAGAATGTAACCCCCACGATAAACGAGGGACCACTGTAGCTTTGAGCACATGGAAAATAGTTCAAATTTTACTTCTATAATCTCATAAAGTTTTATCGTGAACCTTTACAGTTGTTTTTCATATTTTTTTAAATATATACTTTTAAATTTTTGTCCATAACACACTGTTTTAATCATTTGTTACTTTTAAGAATGACAAATACTGAAAGTTAAGTTTTCCCTGAAAAAATGTGCAAAAGAATTGGCAAAGAAGACATCTTTTGACACTTTTATTGTGAAGTAATGTAAAGAAATGGAGGCCAGTTCTAATGGTCGTCCTTAAAGGGTTAGCGCTGTGGATTATTGAATCCAGGTTATGAGTGTGAGCAGATCTGAGTCCACATTTGCGTCAGTTTAAAGAATCAATCCTCGCTGGAAGAAACATGAACCTGCCAGAGCAGCATTTGTAGCTGTCAAACATGGCAGCACTGAGGTTTTCACCCAGAAAAAAGAAAAATCACCCAATCAGAACGGCCGCTCTCAAATGGCCTTTATTAGTCCGCAGCAGAAATTGGAAGCACATGGCGGCCTATAAACGTGAATTGAAGCCGACCACAGAGACGCTTAGATTGATAGGAGGAGGGGGAGGCGTGCGGATCGTTTTGTCCATTAAAACCTCAGGACAAATTAGGCTCGTTAATCTGTTATTCTGCCCTCGGTCTCGGCGTTCACTTCTGAGCAGCCACATTGGCTCTGAAGCCTCGGTCGGAGCTGGATCTCCATTACGGACCGGGCTCAGACAGAACCCGATCCTGCAGCTGACAGATGAAAACCGGCTTCTCTGCAACTCCACGGCCTCTTTCATCTCCACGGCGGCGTTCGGTTTGTTGTGGCGTCTGAAAGTAGGTCAGGATGCGCCTCGCTCAGCCTGGAGCCGTCGACGCCAATTCACCGCGTTGTGACGGAGGATTGTGCACATCTGCCCAGCAACAGATGATGCACAGAACGTCCTGCAGATCCTCATGTGGAACCAGAACCACGGTTAAAACCTCTACGTAGAACCAGGACCAGGATACAAGCGCCAAAATGATCATTTCTGGATATTTCGAGCGAGAAATATGACATATAGCTCCTTTAAAATGACTCTGAGGCTTATATTATGGAAATGGAAGAATCATAGGTAGATTTGTGAGCATTTTTGTATCTTTGACCTAAAGTTTTACTGTTTTTAACCTTTCTCGTGGGTTTATCACAGGACAATTCTATCGAAATGTATGGATTATTGCTTTAAAAATGCTATGTATATTTATATATTAGAGGTGTACAATATATCATTCGAGCATTGTCGTCACAATGTATGTGTGTGTAACAGTCACTTTGCAGGCCCTGCAGTGTAGAAGGCAAATGAACTCAACTTGTTCTCATCTAATTTCAAGGGTACCACCAACTACAATCCTTCTTAATCAGTTTGGAGTGAGTCACTGGTAACAACATTGAAAAGTTAGCAACAAACAAGAGAAAATCACCGAAAATGAAGACTTGATGCCAAAAAGAAAATGTTCGTTATCTGGAATTATTTTGGCAACAAGGAAGACAACACATGTTCTGTGTTGACAGTGCCTCACAATTGTTGCCACAATAACAGGTAACACAACTAATGTGTTTCATTTATGGTGGCACCACACAGCTATTATATCCTCCTGAGTATTTTTACATATTGCAAAATATATCACAGGGTTAAAAAATATTGCAATCTCAGTTTTTTCTAATATTATGCAGCCCTAATATATATATTCGTAAGAGCTGTCAAACGAATAAAACTTTGAATTAGATTAATCATAGGTTTGCTATGGATTAAGTTTGATTAATCACGATTAAATATCATTCATTTTTAAACTATATTAATCACGTTTAATTTTTATGAGCAAACAGGCTCAAGAAAGAACAGAATATATTGGCACTTACCATGTTTTTCACAAGCTGGGTGATTCATTAGCCAAAGTGCTAGCAGAATTCCCGACTAACGTATGGCTTGGCGTTAATTTGGTATTTTAAGATGAAGTGCTTCAGTGAAAAGAAAACTCTTTCCTTCAGAGTGTGTTTATAGAGTGTGTGGGTCGACTGTTCTGTCTTGGTTTCTTCATACTCATATTTCCATCCTTTGTGCCAACGCGCAGTTCAGCGTCTTCCATTTTTATGGGATGGTTCTGCCGCCTGTCACTACCAGATCAACTAATAGATAATGATAATAATAGTTGATGACTAATCGACTGATAGTCGATTAGTCATCAATATTGAAACGATTAGTCGACTAATGGGATTATAAATCTCATAATTATTAAATGGCTCTTATTTAATCTCAGCATTAAAATTTTGCATGAGGTTGTTTAAATGATGTGCCAGTCAAAAACTGTGGAGTACACGTCTGCTTTTTTTGCAGAAAGTCATCCATGGTGCTTTTTCTTCAGACTGTATAAATTTGATTAAAAATACTTTCATCAGGCACAGAGATAACGATAATCTTTTAAAGATAAAATATGCCTTAAACAATGTACATGCAAGCCAATTTTTTGTTCTTGATTCTAGAATCATGTAGGCTGGGTTGTATCTGTCTTAGTTTACACCAATATCTAACCGAGGTGAGTACGACTCTGCTGTGTAACAGTGTTTACTTGTTTATGAACTTATTGTATCATTGATGCCTGGATGCTTGTTGGCTAGCAGAGACGTTAGCATACTCATTATATATTGTAATATCATATACATAGGTGGTAGGTGTATGTTTGTGCAGTTTATTAGATCCTTTGTCTACTTCAGGACTGTGTTTTTATTATAAACACAGCCTTTTTTTCAGTTAAATCTAGTTGTATCTGGGGTTGGATGACATTTGTGATTCATGTACAGGAAGCATTAGCTCTGGGATGATAGCGTGCTAATGCTAATGGGTCAGTGACAGGTGGGGGCAGTTGCTTGTTAGCCGGTTAGCTCTTAAACTGTACAGCTTAGATGGGTAGATAAATGTTTTTATTCACCCCAAATGAATAAATTAAAATACCATGGACTCAGAACAGATACAAAAAACACCTCATTCTGGACTCCTATACAGACCCTTGAACAACAACAACAGCCCAGTAGCAATTTCAAATAAAGTTCTCATTATAAAAATAAACAACAGGAAAGAGTTCTTCAGACGTTTAGTTGAACACCGGGCCATCATCATCACCATCACCATCACCATCACCATCAGGCATGAAATAAAGTTAGCGGAGCTGCTCTTCAGCACTGCAGCTAATGCTAGCCTGTTAGCGCGATGCTAACAGCTGCAGACTGAGCCTCGGCTAATCGGTTAGCTGTGTGGTGTGTCTCCCAGATAGCCAATGTGTAATCCAAGGGGAAATGGATCTCCCTGAGGGGGAACCAGTCACCGAAATGTAAGGATAACTACAACACATCGGTGACCGAGGGATCTAGGATTCCGTTAGCCATACAGCTAAGAGCGCCACGCTACTTGAGCAGCTCCAGAGTGACATCCACCGTGAAGTGTAAAGTGTGAAAACAAATGTCTGAAACTTCAGTGTCTGGCTAAAGTTTCCTGTTTCGCTCTAGTAGCATAGTCAGTCACTATTTTTTGCCTTGTCACCCGGCTTCATTGAAAACAACTGCCCATGGTCGTATGGGAGGGTTTACTGGTTTTAAGACAGTGAATGTCCGCCGGGGGAGGTCCGTCTAGAGACAATAGCAGCTGAGCGCTATTGCATATGCACTTCTCAGCAGAGATTGGAAGAAAAGAAAATGCCTCACTCTGAATTTTTTTTCCTGACTAGTCGACAATTAAATTAATCGGCGACTATTTTTTTATCGATTTTTGTCGACAACGTCAACTAATCGTCGCACTCCTAATTTGTTCATGCACTACTTGTCCATGCTCTACTTGGACAAAGTGACCCAAATGTGTTAGCAGAGACGTAGAGCAGATCAAAATGTTTACAGCTATGAGCTATCCTTTAAACAAATTAAAAAAAAACAATAACAACCATCAATATCCATCAACCATCAACAAAAAGAAACTGATCAAGAAAAAAAGTCCAATTTTAACAATTTATTCTATTATTTTGCCTCAGCTTCTCTTTTTCATATTTGTTAAAGATCACAGTGGGTTGACAAATACACAAAACATTTAATAACAGGCAGAATATTGTTGAAATGGCACTTAATTAACATTTTATGTAGAATGCTGGTCTGTGAATATAAATATTTTTGTGTAATTTTATTTTTTTAACATTAAAACAAGACAAAAATGTGTAGTATTCATTATTTATATTTTCTTATATATTATACCATATTATATCATATTCTTATATGTATTTTACTGATCTGACCCACTTCCGATTGAATTGACCTAAAATTATTTGAACGTCTTTGATTGTTCATATTTTCAGTGTAATTTTTGAATTTCACTCATTTATCCTGTGGGCCAGATTGGACCTTTGGTGGGCCAGATTTGACCCCCGGACCACATGTTTGAGACCCCTGATTTATAGGTTGTTATTATTTTACTGGTCTGATCCCCTTTAGATCATACTAGTCTGAATGTGGAATTTGAACTAAAATGATTGCTAATAACCTCACTATAAGTTTTGTATTTCTCTCATTCATCCCAAGGGCCAGATCGGACCCTCTGGTGGGCCGGATTTGATCCACGGGCTGTATGTTTGACAACCCCTGCTATAAAATATTAATGAACCCAGGTTGTGGTTTTCAGCTGAAGAACAGGCCCGGGTCGGGTTCAGAGCATTTTTAATTTTATGATCGGGTTTATGTTGGACCTCAGAGGCGTTACCGTGGCAACGGCAGTCAATGTGATGCAGTTAGCAGAAGTGCTGACGGAAGACGGGTCAGGTTTCAGCTCATCAGACGGATCAATACTGAACAGATCAGCAATGCATACTGGACCACACGGACAACTTCCTGTGTTGTTGATCAGAGCCCAACGTACGCAGGAAACAGCATTTCTGTTCATGAGAGCATTTTCAGCTGAACCTTCGATCAAACGTCTTTATTTGCACCAGAATCACATGTTTATAAAACTGACAGACGCTACTAGAATGACCGCTTCTGTCAGTGTTTCCTCCTGTTTCCAGGCACAGGATCCACTTATGTTCATTTATATTATTTATTTATTATGTATTCCAAAAGGCCTTGTTTTTTTTTACATTTTCATCTTGTTTTTGTCTTTTACATCATTTTCTTCTATGTTCTTTTTATCTCATTTTTTGTTTCATCATCATCTTCATCAGCAATTTCTTCAAATATCTTCATCACAATTTTGTCCTTTTAATGGTCCATATTTTTGATGGTTTATAACATGTAAATGGTTATAGATATCAATATAGTTACTATTGATCATTGATAGGAAGTCAGATATGGACTTTCATTTTGCTTGAAGGGTCAAATTTAAGGTCAACAATGTCTAGATTTTAACAATCTTCTCCAAAGCTACTGGTTGGATTCATTTCTAATTTTATAGTATGTGTTTTCAATAGGACAATGTCTACAGTTTGTTCACAGTTTTAGGATATTAAGATTTTTATTTTATTTTTGACATTATTGTTATTTTTTGCAAATCACTTTTTATTGGTTTTCCTTCTTTTTACCATTAATCATTTTACAGTGATGTAACAGACTAAAATCGAAAGAAAATAGAAAAAAAACAAAATTAAAATTAAATTTAAAAAACCCACAAAAAACAAGAAAAAACAAAACACACACCCCCACAACACACTAAACTGCAAAACCAATAGACTACTGTCAGTTTTGTTATACAGGATATGGTGTTACCTTATACAACTTTCCAAGTGATGCAAGGCCAAGGCCAGGACCATTACACATTCAGACATTTACCATGACACATTGCAGTGTCAGAATATAGATTCCTTAAATTATCTTAGGAATATACAAGACTGCAGTCAGATCCGCTCTGTTATCCATTCTGCACTTCATCTAAAAAGGGGGCCCCATACAAACACACACACACACACACACACACACACACACACACACACACACACACACACACACACACACACACATATATATATATGTTTGTTTATTTATTTATCTATTTATTTATATACTTTCTGTCTATTATTGATTTTAAAAATCGGTTGTTCATAACTGGCTATTGTGATCATTTTCTCTGTCCATTCATTAAAAGAAACAGTGTTAGAAGTTTTCCAGTACGTGAGCACAATTCTGCACCCTTCCTTCTAATGGCTCATATTTTGATGGTTTATAACATGTAAATGGTTCCAGATATAAATCTAGTTCCTATTGATCACTGATAGAAGTCATATATGTCTTGGATTGAATGAGTTGAGTTCTCCTCCAATCAAAGCCCCGCCCACTTCTATTTTCAGATTGATCTCCCACATCCAGACCACAGGACTAGAACATAAAGACAGAACCTGACAACCTCACACATTCAACTGGGTTTGATTCCCATAGAACAGGACAACGACACACTGGGACTATTTTTTTTAAACCATAGTTTAATATGTTCAGACTTCTGTATGACCTTAAACCCTGAGGTTATCCTCAACCAAACCCAGCATTTTGATGCTTAAAAAATTAGAAAACACGAATCTTCTCCTGGGAATCAAACCGGTTCAGATCCCGTTCATTTTTCATCATATTACTTATTGTTACTGTGAATCAAAGCCAAATAGTTGCTGCTTTTTGTCACTGATTCATTTTTATTTAATCTCATAATATATCCAGGTTTTATATCATCCTCATTTGTCAAAAACTGGAGAAAATAACGTCAGATCCTGGTGATAAAACCTGGTAATTTAAACTGACTGAAGGAGCTAAACCATCATAGCCAAATGAATGAATCAACCACAGTAAAACATGTACAAACTAAATGTTAATTGGCCTCCAGGTAGAAATAAATCACTTTTATTCTCCTTCTGTTTGTTCCAGCTGCAGGTGAACAATGAGTAAAGAGGATTTACTGAGGTTGAACATCTGCACTTTAATCCAATCATAAAGCAGCAGTCCATTAATGCATGGATTAGACGATAAAACAGGAAGGATTTACCCAGAAAAGGGTTCAAGAAACAGGGCTACAGTGAAAAAGAGAGGACAAATCGGTTTGGTTTTTTAACCCATAAAGACCCAAACATCAACTGGGACCAAAAGCAACTGATACAAACTGTTTAATCAATGTTGATCCACTAATCCTGTCAATACATGTCAATAATTGGTGTAAAATACAGTTATTGAACTTTTCATGGTCTTCAGATATGACCCGTTTAGATGTTCAAAGTCTCCATAGTTACCATGGAAACACCATCATCTCCTGCAACATTGATTCACCAGTAAAACCCATGGAATTGGATCCATGACAGTGGATGGGCATGCTGTTTTTTTTTTGTTGTTGTTTTTCTATAAGATATATATTACCGTATTGGCCCGAATATAAGACGATGTTTTTTGCATTGAAATGAGACTGAAAAAATGGGAGTCGTCTTATAT
>JAPTGZ010005788.1:0-10431 GCA_029814645.1 Fowleria isostigma
CTACACACACACACACACACACACCTACACACACACACACACACACACCTACACACACACACACACACACACACACCTACACACACACACACACACACACACCTACACACTCCTATGGATCTGTTTGGATCTCAGAATTCAGGTCTGCCGGTGTGCCTGTTGCCACCTGCTATTGGGGAATGTGAATGAACAGGAAAAAATAAAGCACAGAATTAGTTTCGTAACTTTTTTAGTTTAGTTTAGTTTAGTTTAGTGTAGTTTAATTCAAGCTTATGGACTCCATGTACAGTGGTAATTACATATACATGTACAATATTCAATGTTTATATACATTTCATACATGTGTACACAGACATACATGGAAGGATTGGCAAAAAAAAGGACAAGAAAAAAGTAAAAATATAAATGCCATATGTACAAGTATATAAAAGAACCATACATGAAGAATCTACAAATAGAATTATACATCCAGAACTAAACATGAAGAATGTGCATATGACAGCATACCTACCAAAAAAAGAAAACAAGTCGACTTGTAGATTGGGCATATAAAACTATACATAGTGAATATTACAGGATTGTTATGCATATAGAAATACATAAAAACTATGCATGTAGAATATACATAGAGAACACACACAGAGAGGTATTCTTTGTAAGTGCACATAGGTACGTATAGCAGTTACATTGCAGAACATTGCATGTACACAGTATGTATAACACAAGTCCCCACTAGTATACCATCCCTGAAGAACAAAAGTAAGTGAGAAGCGTGACATTATTTTTTGCCCAAGCAAAGGCCCATGACTCCCTGAAAACCCATTTTTGGGTCCCGACCCACCAGTTAAGAATCACTGATCTAGTAAATACTAAATTCTATTATTGTATACTCACTGCTCTAATATCCACACCACTGATAAAAATGTATGCAGAACAAAAATATTGATATAATTTTATTGCATTATATTATTGGCTGGAGGGTAGTACATCAGAGGGATCTACAAATGATAAATCATGTTTTTGTTGTTTTTGAGTTGACTATAAAACCCAGGTGAAAATCCTCAGTGGTTCTTCAGCCACAATTTGAGCACAACCCAGTGTGAACAGACACAAACAGCTGAGACTCCTTTGACTTATTTGCTTGTAATCGTACACATGTGACTCTTGTCTTTCTTTCTAGGCTCTACTTCGCTCTCCAGGTGAGGGGGGAGTCAGAGAGGGAGCGTTTGCTGCTGGCCTATCAGACCAATGAGGCCATTGTAGCGGGACACTTCCCTGTTAACAAGGAACTGGCTCTGGAGATGGCAGCCCTGCTGGCACAGGTCAGAAATGATAATTAAACATTTACTGGGATTACCCCCCTCTTTCATATACACACATATATATCTACGTATATCTATGTCTATGTCTGTCTATATTTATATCTATGTCTATATCTATGTTTATGTCCATATCTATAGGTCTATATCTATGTCAGTTTATATATCTATGTCTATGTCTACATATCTCTATCTATATTTATATCTGTATCTGTCTATGTTTATATCTTTATGTCTATATCTATATTTGTCAGCCATACCATGGTGGATAATTAGATAGTTTCATTTTCATTTCTTACTTGTAACTATTCAACAAAAACAGTGAAGGTCTTTCATCAGTTGTCCTGTAGGTCGATCAGAACAGTCCCGTTAACGACCGAACATTCTATGACATTTATGTCCAGGTGGAGTTTGGCGATTTCGAGCGTCCATTTTCTGCACCTGGATCTTCACAGACCAAGTCTACTCAAACTCTGAAACAGGTTCTGGACCGGTTCTACCCTAAACACTACCGCAGGACGTCATCTGAGGACCAGCTCAGGTATAACCACATGCAAAGAACTGTGATTGAGTTTATTCATTTTTACATAAGTGGTTTGAAGGGTTTTGTTTGTGGTGAATATTTTATCACGCTAGTTTCTTATCACTGTCATACTTTCATTTCCTTTTTCATTTTTTAAAGTTTTGCATCATTACACAAGTCCTAGTCTCTCTCTGGAATCATTTCATACAAACGAAATCTTAAACATTAACTACAGGTTGTGACAGTCCTCTTATCCGACCCATGTACTTCCCCTCCCCCCCCCTTCCTTGTCTCAGACAACTGTTACAGCGCCTCTCCGCTCGCTGGGCCTCGCTCAGGGGTCGAAGTTCACCTGAGTGTGTTAGGATCTACCTGACCGTTGCCAGGAAGTGGCCTTTCTTTGGTGCCAAACTTTTTGAAGCAGAGGTGAGTGTTTGCATATGAACTTTAATCTCCTGTATATGAAAGTTATCTTATCGTCAGCTCAAATACAAGCAGGGTTACGAATTGTATTTGTGTTTGTTCTAATTAACTATACTCATACAAAACTGCATGATGAATAAATAAAAGCCACCATTGTAGATAAATGTGAGCCAATAAGCATCACACTTTCATGAGTAATTTAAGAACGGTGAACTTCGTGGCATACACAAAGCTAAAATAGTGTTTGTTTACATATTTATCAGACTTTATTTACTAGAAACAGCATAAAATTCAGATTTCATCACTCAAAGTAACATATTTACAATTATTTCAGTTAATTACAATTATCAAAGTATGATTATTATTATATTATCAAATCTGCCCTGTACATCATTTATTAACCTCTCCATTCCCACTAGATTGCTGGCCAGTCATTTTGTATTAAATTAACTATATGTAGTTAGAAAGCTTAGATTCTCTACAATTGAGTCATTAAGTTTTTTTTACATTATTCCTGAGCATCAAAACATAATTGGTCAAGAAATTTTTTTTTTAAAAAATCACCTGGATAGTGATCAAAGCGAATGGGACTTCCTACCTGTTTATCGGTCATAAAGTCAGATTACTGGTCTATTTTATGATTGATTATACAGCCACGGAAAAAAAAAAATTATTAGACCACCTTATGTTTTCTTCAATTTCTTGTTCATTTTAATGCCTGGTACAAATAAAGGGACAAATACAATGATAAAAACAAAAATAGCTCATAAGAGTTTGATTTAAGAGCTGATATCTATCCATTTTCCATGGTTTTCTTGATAATAACCGCTCACATTACAAATCATATAAGTTCTTACATCAGTATCTATGGCATTGTACTGACAAAAACAGGGCTTGTAGACATTCTATGTTTCCTTTTCTGTCTGATTTAGTCACATGATACACACAGGAGTTAGGACTTGATTGCATAACCATTATTTTTGATTATGGGTTAACAAAGTAAAGGGAAAAAAATATTTTCTTCTAGGCTTAATGAGATGAAGTTCAGGTTGTATTTTAGCCACAAAAAAAAACTATGACTAGAAAGTAGAGGTCATGACCTTTCAGATAAAGTCCGATTGAATAATTCTGGCCTTGTGTTTATTTAGTTATAAACTGTGAAACTTGGAATGGTAAATATGTGAAAATTAACACAAATTAGGAAGAAAGGACGAGGTTAGCAAACCCTATAAATCACAGGCAATAAATACAATTAAAGAGTTAGATTAAGGTTAACCTTAACCTTTGGGCAAGTGACTATTTTTGGTCATTTCCACACACATTACAAGACAGTAACAGTTCCAGTGAGGACAGTGGGTCAACAGTCTCAGGTCTAATGTGGTCTACAGGGTCTGTAAGGTCCACCTCTGCATGGACAGTGAGCGTACCTGCTTTGTTAGGTACCATAAAGTAATGGTACTAATGTAAGGAATGATGTTCAAAGGGATAATGTGGATGTTGACAGGTGTCTGGATCAGCATTAGGTTGTTCTAGATTCAGATTCAGAATTTTTTTGTCATTTCAGTATTCAAAGAAACGAAATATGTTACTCAGGTCCCGGGTTTTCAGCGACAATCCACGAATACTGATAAAATATTCAAAATACTAAAAAGAAAAAAGCAATTACCTGCCCCCCCCAAAAAAAATAGTTACTATAAATAGCTAATATATTATTTTAAAAAGCACAAAAAATAAAGTGTCAAAGTACGTTAAAAAGGTATATTAAAAGTGCATTAAAAATACATTAAAAGTGCATTTCTAATACATGTTCCTTTCACATTTTATGTATTTTTGTTGTATTTTGTAAACACATCTTGGATTTTTTTTTTTTTTTTTGCCACTTATGAGTAAGGAACCAAATATAGTAACTTCAAAGACCTGGATTTTCTACATAACAATGAAAAAAATTTTAACATTTCACAAAAGTTATAAAGTTTTGTTAGATCCTCCAATAACACACAAAGGTTGAAATGTTGAATTTCAGAGTATTTCTATGAACGAACAATAAAGGGTTAAGAGTTCTCTGTTAAATCAGGCATCTACTATTTTGTTAATCAGCTCCAGCTTAAATTTGTATTTGAGTATGTTTCTAGTTGCTATAAAGTGCATATGTTTTAGTCATGGAACAAACTGGACATTTAACCCTTTCATGCATGTATTTTGAGAGCCTTAATGAAATTTTTTTTTTCCTGAGTGTTTTTATTCCTCTAAGCATTAAAAAAAAACAATGTGAATTAATTTTTTTGAGTGAACCTATTTATCATAGAGTTGCAAAAATGTCCATTATGTATTTAATTTTTGAAGCAAAGAAACATGTATTTAATGATATACTGCATGAAATCTATGAAATAAAAACATTTTAATGCTGTTAATCTGATGTTTTATTGCATTTTAACATACTGTAATATTAGTTATTACTCACTTCATGGAGATAATGTGTAAAAAAAAAAAAACAATAATAACAAGCAATTGATTTACACCCAAACACATAACTGCGGATCAGGTTTATCAAGAACAGCAAAGTTACAGTAATGGTATGAGTTCTAGTGTATGTGGATGATGCATGTGTGTTCAATGTGTTGGCTGATATGGAACTAAAACAACAAAATCCACGAAAATGCAAGAGAAAAGCTGTAAAATAGCTGCCCCCTCTAGTGACTACAATGCATAAAATGGTTAAGAGCATCATTGACTCAAGTGTCTCAAGTTTTGGGAAACCTGACTTTTTCAGCATTTTCTGATGGGTTACAGATCAAACAGCGAACCGATCAATAGATATCAGTCAATCAGCAGATCTGACCCTTGTGCTGTTTTGTGTTTACAGACCATCACTCCGTCTCCAGAGCAGGGCGTACGTGTCTGGCTGGCAGTTCATGAAGATGGTATCAGCGTTTTGGAGCACAACTCGATTGTAAGCATGTGGTAGAACTGGGTCATGCCAGATGCCCAGTCATGGCATATTTGTTACGAGAGAGTCATAATCAACAGATGCATTTAGTGTTTTTTTAAATTTTGTATCGTAGCATAAAGTGTATCTGTATATTTGTGTGTAGAAACCGCTGGTGTCCCACTCCTACAAGACCCTGATGACCTTTGGGGGCTGCAAACAGGACTTCATGCTGGTGGTGGGTCAGAGCATCGGCGCCAACACAACCAAAGACAAACCAACAGAGAAACATCTGTTTGCAATGGACGCTTCCAAGGTCAGCGAGCAGTTCACACCTACACCCACGAAGTTATTTAAGATTCAGAAACCTACAACACATTTTGTGGTACATGACATGTCCTAATTCATTTATTTATTTTTACTTTTATTGTCAGTCCCCATCAGGTGTCAATCATCTGATTTGGTTTTTTTAAGTCAGTATTTCACATTTTATTATCTGAGGCTGAATGAATTTACCAGAGATGAAGAAAAAATGTTGTGAAATGCTGTATTTTTTTCTTATAGAAAAGGTTGAATGTAGATTTTTAGACTTCCAAATGATTTTGTATCTACATATAAAATTTTCTGAGCAAGTTACAGTCATTTATTGACTTAAATGAAGAAATTAAAATGAATCAATGTTAATGCTTAAACACGTTCACTACAGAACATCAGCAGGCCCAAGTAAGACTCATGAGGTACCCCTGAAAAGCTCAGGAAGTCCATTTTGCATTTTTTTTCCCCAAATATTGTGGAATTCACTGCATCTTGATAAATTTAACATGTTAAGCCCTGTGCCATACTTTTCTAGTGGGAATCATTTCAATATAATACAAAACTATGCAGTAGCCGATGGCAGAAGCTTCATTCATATAAAATGAAGTTATGATCTGACAACAGCAAAGCTAAGACAAAATGCAGTCATCACTTCATAATGAAACTTTAATTTTTGTCCTTTGTCTCATTCAATGAGTTTTATCAGTATAGAAATAATACTTGTATTATTGGATCTTAATGTTAGCTTGGTCACAATGGTCTTTTGTTATATGTAATTATTCATGACATACATTGGTCTGGACTGTTCACTTGTTTTAGATATTTGTCCATTTAAATTTTTGTTTGGAGTGTGTTCTGTGGTATGACAGTTTTCTTGAGCTTTTAGCTGATGTTCCTCTGCTACAAGTGTTGTATAGTGTTGTCATGGTAACATACAGCGGAGGAAGAAATTATTAGACTCTCAAAAGTCATCAAAAACAATGGTTATGCAATCAAGTACCAACTCCTGTGTGTATCATGTGACTAAAACAGACAGAAAAGAAAACATGGACATCATAAACATCTCAAAGCACTGTTTTTTGTCAGTACAATACCATAGATATTGATGTAAGAACTTTTCTGATTTTGGTTATTATCAAGAAAACCATGGAAAATGGATAGATATCAGCCTGTGAAATTAAACTCTTATGAGCTATTTTTGTTGTTATCATTAAAGTTGTCCAAACAAATGTACCTTTAGTTGTACCAGGCATTAAAATGAGCAAGAAAACATAGGGTGGTCTAATAACTTTTTCTGTGACTGTAGATGGAACTGTTGCCTCAGGTACTGGGGGAAACTGGGCTTAAGAGGCTACCAATCAGATGATGATGCTGATTAGTTACACATTTAATGCAAAACCAGTAAAAAATATTCACTTGTTGTGTTTTTCTGTGCAGTATTTAGCATTAAAATTGTAAATATGTAGCTCCAGACCCAATCATACCATGTTTGAGCAACACCGTCCACATTGAACATGAATGAACGTACCATCGTCTGTGTTTTACGTCATCAATGAAAATGAGAAAAATGAGAATGGTGATGCTGTACACATTTAATTTATTGTAAGTAGTAGATCAGGTGAAAAGGATAGGCACAAAATAAGCTTCTGCTTCTTGCCTTTTTTGTTTTTTTTATGTTTACTGTCATTGCTGTGCTGAGTCTAACGATTAATGTGCAAACCGATATAAATTCATTCATTCATTCATCAACAGATCCGGGAGATCACGCTGCTCATCTCCAGTTACATAAACAGCGCTCATCAGCAGAAGGCAGCCGCCCATCACCTCTCTGCCCCGGCTCTCATGGTGGCCCAGCCCATCAGTCTGAAGAGTAAAGAACTGAGAAGCAAATCCCCCCCGGCACTGGGACGCCCCAGCAAGGCCCCCACACTGCTGTAACGCAACAGTGATTTCCTAAAGGGAAGCATGAGCTGCCATTCACCTTATTTATGTCTGAAAATGTAGGATGTGTTTGAGGAATGGTCGTTTTCTGCAGACAGAGGTGTGAAGTTTGCTAAATTCCCATAGATAGAGATGAAATTCACTTGCACAGGTCAGATATGCAGAGTTGTTGTTAGCAGTCGATTAGGTCGTACGCCTCCATTTTTAACTCAAGTTAATTTCTGAGGCATTTCTTTTTAATGAGCAATCAAAATGCTCACCGACTCTGAAAATAGTAGAACATATCCTAAATAAAATGAAAAAAATGAAGAGTTACATCGAGGATAAACAGGTAAAACGAAGAGACTGCGCTTGTGTGAGCGTGTTGTAACAGGTTACACCCAGAATCGTCTCCAGAAATAGCTGTTTACAGTGTACATGCATTCAATTCCCAAAAAGAAAACAATGGGAAGTAAACAATTCCCTTACCTCAGTCATCCATGGATGGATCTAGATATTTTCATCCTGTTTCTGATTAACATTTTCCAGTTTTTGGTGCAACATTCCCAAAGATCTGGTCATGATCTTCACTACACTGTTTATCAGATATATTTGCTTTTCACAGACTATTACTACTCAAGTGTAGGTACTGTTACTGTTGTGAAATTCTAATGATGCTAACAAATTGCCTCTGGATGCAAGAAACACTAAGGTCCAATCCCAAGTCACCCCTTGGCTCCTCCACCTTACCCCTACCCCTTGGTCTTTGCACTTGGCTCTACCCCTTGAAACAGAGTTGCAAGGCCAAGAGGTGAATTGAGATTGGGCCTAAGATTAAAAGCTCCTCCTTAAAACCAGTGTTTTGTTCATCCAAATCTAGACAACTGCTTAGACACAGCTGCAAAAATGAACAGTATAACATATAAAGAAGTGTTTTTGACAGGTCCATATCCACAAATGTAGAATATCAGATGAACGCAGAGGTAGACAGATGTACAGGTATCAACTGTCACTGATAGAACCTTAGATTCTATCTTTTTCTTCACTGTACGAATGGCTGGAGTAAAGTCACAGCACATACACATGGTTAAACTGGCTCAGACATAAACTGTGTTTGATTTAGCAATAGGACTGGGTAAAAAAAAAAAAAAAGATTTGATTGATTTTGGATCGATTTTATTTTAATTTTATGTAATTGAGTAATAGCAGATGAGAGATTTTTCAGAGCAGGACCACAAGTACCTGACCCGGGTACCACCGACACCAAGGTGTGGTCATCTCCATCTCAGGGGAGACGGGGAGTTTCGATCTTACTTGTGATGGTTGTAGCGTGGAGGAAGGACAGGGAAATACCTCAACCTCAAACCGGCCGCGGAACTGGCCGGCTGGACTGTCAGGTCGACGGAGGCTCTCCACGATGGGTCACAGAAGCTGATCGTTCTAGGAATATTAACTTGGATCCATACTCAGCCATAGGTGATACTATCATCTATGGCTGAGTGCTCTGACAATCATGACAGATAACCCCCCCCCAAAAAAAAAAAAAAAAAAAATTGTACTTTGGTATCACTACATGAATTGGAATCAGTCAATTAATACTGAATCAAATCAAATTATAATTAATCAATTCAGAATCAGAATCAAATCGATTAAGGAAATTTCCCATGATACCCAGCCCTATTTATTTATGTATCACATTACATGTCAGCTTGGTTTACAGGCAGCTCACTGTTGTGGAATTTCATCTTGAATGAGTGACCTACTTCCTGTCTTGGTGGAGTAAAACCTCAAAACAAAGGAACTTTCTACTAGAGTGTACAAAAAGTCCACTTCATTGCAGTAGAGAAATTTGAATTCATTGCTTCCATCTCTGTCTGCAGAAACACCAGCGTCTCAAAAAGGAACCATTTAATCAGAATGTTCCGGTAACTACCTACCAACTACTGTAAGCTGCAAACTGTTAACCTGCTGAAAGACAACATGCAGCTCAGTGTTAAACGTGTTTCCCTCAGAGAACACATAAGATTTGAGGCTATAAGTCTTTTTTTTACCGAGGTACAATAGCGTCGAGAGGCTTTAGTTAACATTCACAGAGGACGCTTTTGTCTTCCTGATGAGTGGTTTTTGTGCAGAATCCAAAAAAGTCAACACTTGATGCTGACAGGTTGACGTATCGTTCTGAAATGTCCCATCAGTCTCTGCTGTCTGGTACAATATGCAGTTTCTATTTCCTGCTTCAAATATCATACCTGATGTAAACAAGGTAATGATGTTTTCTTTAGAAATAATTTAAAGAGAGTTTTTTTTTTTTAACTCTGTCTTTTTGTAGGGTACTATAAGTCTACCAAGAACTGAGGCCTGTACAGTTTTTATATTGTTTAGTTAAAGCAGTTGTATGACCATGATGACCATGATATGTGCTGAAAGTATCCTGGACGGGGCAAGTTGGTTTGGAGTGTAGTTACTGAACAGCCACAAGGATAGTTAATCATGTACAGATCCTTTGTATGTGCCTTTCTGCTAGAAGTATCTTTAACACCCTTTACACAGGGGTGGCGATCATTGAGAGATTATTGAGTGATGAAAAACTGGCCAGATCTCTCAATGATCTTTCAATGAGCGTCCAGCGATCACCAAAATCTCTCTGTAGCTGGGTTTCCATTACAGTTTTCCGCAAAACAAAAGTGATATTTCTACAATTTCAACAATAATAACTGCTGCCTGTAGGTCAGGGGTCTCAAACGCATTTAGTTCAGGGGCCACATTCAGCTAAATTTGACCTGAAGCGGGCCGCACCAAAAAAAAAAAAAAAAAAATACCATAATTATATGTAAATAATGACAACTCCAAACTTCCCTCTATGTTTTACAGCGAAAACAGTAAAATTATACAATGAAAATGTTTACATCTGCAAACTATCCATTAAACCAATGTGAATAACATGAACAAACTGGAATAATTTAAATTTTAACAATATTATGTCTCAGATTATCTTTTACAGATCA
>JAPTGZ010005831.1:0-10426 GCA_029814645.1 Fowleria isostigma
ACACACCTGACGGTCGTTATCAGAATTCTGCAGAGCTGATGAAGAGCTGATCATTGACTGAACTACGTGTATGTAAGTGGGAAACATCTAAAACATGCAGGACACCAGCCCTCGAGGACTGGAGTTTGAGACCCCTGATGTTCGGCGTTGTTAGAACAATTATATTATGATATTTCTTGTTCACCTAAAGAAATACCAATTTAATTTGCTAAGAAAAATGTTCCTTAACAATGTTAAAATGAGTCAGTTGTTTGTATGCTGACTCAACTATTTGTAATTTAAGACAAAATTCTGTTCTGCTGCAATATCTCAGCATCCAAGATGGCAGCATGTCCATCATCATGTCTTTTTTCTGATCAGTGTTTGTTTAAACTATTTAACTGGATTTTAAGTGCCCTTTTCACTTGTGAATAGGGTTTTTATGTTGTTGTTAATTTCTTGTAAATGTTATTTTACCGACTGTTTATTGTCAAATGTGTCTGTTAAATGTATTATAACTGTGTACTACTGTAACTGTGTGCTGTATTTGCTGCTGCCTATCTTGGCTAGGACTCCCTTGTAAAAGAGGTTATTAATCTCAATGGGATATTTCCTGGTTAAATTAAGGTTAAATAAAATGAATTTAAAAGAACCTGGTGATGCTGCTACCACAGACCTTCAGACACAAACAGAGCCAGATATTTCATTTTATTCACATATAGCAATGTGTAAATGACATGGATGTATTTCACAAAAGTTGCAATATTCCATTTCTTGAACTGATTTGGTAAATAGTGCATATAAAAATAAAATCTTTAAATATCAGTGTTTAGGCCTTGCTCAAAGTTGTGCTCTGAAAATATTCACATCTTTTCAGCATTAATAACTTGTAAACTTACATTCAACCAGCAGCAGTAGCATTACTTCAGTTTTTTGCCAGAAAAACTATCATGTTAGTGGTAGAGAAAACCACTCTGGTACCCCATAGTGCATAAAAGAGAAAGTTAATGAAAAAGAAAGAAAAGAAATCATTGCACGTCTTTGCGATATGCACACTCTGTTATAGCGATAATGCTATTTTGTCAATATATTGTGCAGCCCTAAATCATAATACAGCATTCAATTACACTTCAACTGTTAGAGTGCACAGTGATTCTCAATACAAGTCAAATTATCACATCCTCAATTCCTTCATTTTTTTTTTTTTTAACCATTGCACATGAGTATGTTTTTATCATTACTACAAGCAGCCAGGTATAAATTGCCTCTTATTTTGAAAGTTCTTAAAAAACACATCAAGACTCTAATACATCTATATCTTTTCAAAATTTAGAAACTAAACATTACAAAAACCCCCACAAACCCTTAATGATTGTACTGGGTTATGATGTCCACATTGGGATGCATCTTTGAATTTCCACATTTTCACAGTTTCTTTTGTAAAACTGTGTCTTTCAGCACCATGATGGATGAGTTGGTGCAGGACCTGGTGTCGGCACTGGAGCAGACCTCGGAGCAGACTAAGCTGGGAGAGCTGTGGGAGGAAATGGTCCTGAGTCCACTCCAGCAGCGCCGCCAGATCCGCAGACGGAGAGGCCGCAAGCGCCATCGGGAATCCTCCCTGTATCCACTGGAGCACAGACGCTGCTGGATCGAGGCGTCAGAGTCCAGCTTGGATGAGGCTTCGAGAGGCTACAGGAGGAATCCGCCATCAAACTTCACTGCCTCTGTGGCGAACTGTAGCGACTCCGATGACATGACAGCAACCAGCCGGTGGCACAGTCTCATGAGACCTCCAGCCAGAACTAGGCATCCCTCCTGGCCAGAGTCAGACTCTTTTACTGAGAATAATCCAGCAAGACTCAGGAGGCGGAGGAAGGTAAAACGTATGACCTCTGATGTCACAGTCAGGATGCAGCAGAAGTTAAGGGTTTCTCATGTGGACGGGAAACGGAGGAGCAAGTCCTCAGGGATGAGACACCTGTCAGGATCAAAGAAGAGATCTGGTGGGTGGGTTGGGACAGACAGACAGACTGAAGGAACCAGGCTGATGGGAAAGGAACGCTGGAAGAGGAAGATCTCACTGGAGGCCAAAGAGCACCGAGAAGGTGCAGATGAGAACATGTCTGATGGGTAAGAGACTGTATGTGTTCTGTGTAAGCTGAGAACACTTCATTGTGTTTCCATATTAAGGGTGTAACGGTACAGAAATGTCAAATTTTGGAATGGTTGGAGAAAAGTGTCAGGTGTGTTGTGTGATAAAAAGGGTATTGGCAAGAATGAAAGGAAAAGTGTACAAGACGGTGGTGAGGCCAGCGATGTTGTATGGTTTAGAAACAGTGGCACTGAGAAAAAGACAGGAGGCAGAGCTGGAGGTAGCAGAAATGAAAATGTTGAGGTTCTCTCTGAGAGTGATGAGGATGGATAGGATCAGGATTGAGTACATTAGAGGGACAGCACATGTAAGATGTTTTGGAGACAAAGTCAGAGAGGCTAGATTGAGATGGTTTGAATATGTACAGAGGGATAGTGAATACACTGGTAGTAGGACGCTGAGGTTGGAACTGCCAGGCAGAAGGCCTAGAGGAAGACCAAAGAGGAGGTTGTATGTTTATGGATATGGTGAAAGAGGACATGAAGTTAGATGATGTGAGAGAAGAAGATGCAGAGGATAGGGTGAGATGGAGGCAGATGATTCGCTGTGGCAACTCCTGAAGGGAACAGCTGAAAGAAAAAAAAAGAAGAGGCACAGAAAAATTTCGGTTTGATATGTTTTTGGTACAGGGGTCTTTGGTTTTCCTAGATTTTTGATACGTTTTCGGCACAGTTAAAGAGATCAATTTCATGATAGAAAACTTGATCTTCACAAAACAATACCGGCATTTCATTATATGTACACAGATATACAAAGAGAATTTGTTGTAAGCACAATTGTCAAGACTGGCTCTGAGTGCTTTACAAATAACACGCACAGAACAGGAAGGTCTTGAGGATGAGGAGATTTATTAGTGCAAGAGCACCAAATATATGAACACGAGCAACTGTAATCGGTCCACGACGATCAGCCAAGAGCGCAGAAGAGGTCTGTGGTAGTCTTTTCTACTCCATCTGGTCATGCCCCCTGGTCGCCTAGGAGACACATCCAAACATCAACTTACCAAGGAGTTGTCCAAACATCAGGTAACCATGGAGTCACTCAACCAAACATCTGAGGAGAGAGAGAGAGAGAAAGAAAGTACCCTCGTGGTCGTCACACAATATACATAAAGAATTTTACATAAACAGTTTTCATAGGGAGGTGAGATGGCTTAGTGGTAGAGTTCTTGCCTGCCGCATAGGATGCTCGGGTTTGATACCCGGCTGGACCCAAGCCCAGTTGTCAGGAAGGGCACCCTGATGTAAAAACATGTGCCAAATCATCATGGAAATATGTGCTGTGGCTACCCTGAAAGGGAGCAGCCAAAATGGAAAACAGCACCAGCAACATAAACAATATACATGGAGAAATATACATAAAGACACTGGTTGTAAAAATTATGTGTCCACAATAATACATATAATACATGAATAAATATGGATATTCATTATTAAAATACAACCGTAGTAGCCTGAAAGGGAGTGAGAAGAAGTAAAACTTAATGCTCCCAAATCATAGACCTTTGAGAAAACGTAGGGTCTTCAACTCTGGCTTTGTATCTGTGATACTGCGCTGAGCTGCGATACCGGTTCACATTCAGCATGTATGGTTTGTGGACCACTTAGACGTCCATTAGGATATCAACTATTGGACATGGGTTCCACCCTGCTCATACTGTGAGCGTTCCACTTCAAGGTTTGTGTAAAAACTTAAGGCGAGTGTTCATGTTCTTCATGGTACACCGTATTGTATTGAAGGCCCTGAGCCAAAACGGTTCGGTACAAATGATCCCTATTCCATGTCATGATTCAGCCTACATCTGACATGTTGCCCATGGTAACAATAGTATCAAGGTGTAGCAACTGATATGTGTCAAGACCACATCTTTTACATATCAGCTCAAGAAGTGTGTGTAACTGAAGATGAAAAATGCCCCTAAAAAGGCAAAAAGTACGAGTGATACCACAATGCACCAAACTGTCCTTATTTACTGCATTGAGGTGTCAGTTTCACAGAATTCGACAACTGAGATTAAACCTAGTGCCTTCTACAACCAATGACTCTGAAAAGTCATTGCCAAAACTGGCAGGGAATCAATCACCTGCATGTAAACTGCATGTAAACCTTGTGGGTGGACAAAAACCCACCTGACATCAGTGTCAAACTCAAAGTCATAGGAACACAAAACCACACTTTCATGTTCTCAGTTGTTTTAATAAACTTTATAATTAACATAAACTTTAAACTTTGTTAGTCTGACCTGTATGAGAAGAATATGTAGACTCTCAGACCTTAAGGGAACGATGCATGAGCCGATGGGCTGAGTGAGTCAACTACTAGAGAGTCTAGGGTAGTGCTGAACTGTTAAATCAGTGGATGTTGTAAATATTCAATCAGAACTGTTTGAAAATGTCATGAATTATAGACCAAGTTGGCACTCTGTGAGCTTACCTGTGGCATATTTCAAAATAGCTCTTAAGGAGTTCTGTTGATTCAAGGAGACCTGTTCAAGGATGTTTAATCTGAAATTCTGAAAGTCCTACTCCTTCCAATTCTGCCCCATGAGACTTTATTTAGGAAAATAATTGTGTTACAGTTATTGATGAGACAAGTAGTAATATTTTGATCCTGTTTGAGTTCTGCATCTTTTACACTTATGTTTGTCAATTTAAAAGCTAATTTTACAAGCCAAAAAGTTGTAGAAGTGTTCAACCATCACTGTGAAAATATGTAAACATGAAGACCACATGTCTCATGGACATGGAGGTGACAACAGTGAAACTATCACCATCCATGATCTGTTCAGAGTTGATGAAGATGTCTCTACAGCCTCATTACCTCCAAGAATGAGGTGAAATATACCAAAGCAATGGTTATTTTGTTATTGGTGATGGGTGTTATAGGCCACTAACAGTGCCCTATTAAACACTGTCCATTAAACCATCTCACACAAAATGAGATACTTCACTGACAATTGCAACTTTCTTAACTTGAAAACCTCTTTTTAAAATTGACATGGGTCATATGTGTAAATGGTTGAAAATTTTAAACAGGATCAAAAAAGGATTTGTCTCTTACCATTGACCGTTACTCAAATTTTTGATTTGAATTTTTCCAATTTTAGGCACATCGAAACTGGCAGGACTTCATTTCTTTATGATCAACATAAGTTTACAGTGAAAACAATGGATTTTATGGACCATTTCTTTCCTAACTGGTGTATGAAACAAACAACCATGAGCAACAATAAAAACATTGGATCACATGACTTAAATTCTTGTTAGATGCAGAGAAAAATAATTGTTTACAGATATTTATTTAGTCAGGTTTCATAAAGACTGTTGTTCATTTGATCTCATCATTTCTTGGTTAGTTATTCCACACGCATGCATGCATGCACGCATGCACACACAAACAGAGGGATGTGGTAAAAAGAATGCACTTTTCACTTTTGGTACAAGGGGTAATAAAATTATTAATATTAGGTACCAGTAAACTATGGTATATAGTGTATATAGGACCATACAATATTCCTGTATTGATATTTTGTTGTACCCTTGTCTGACATTAATATAAAGTCTAAGAAAGAGCCTTGGGGAGCATTATTTGTGAAACTAAGACTGTTACGGTTGTCAAAACACATACATTTAATTTACAGTTTTGCAACAAGGCAAATGTTAATCCTGTCATTGTTTAAAGAGTCAGGATTAAAACCATACTGAAAGATGTGCTTAAAACTCTAAAAGCCCTTTTTACCCTTTAAATGGAAAGTTACCAAGGCAGTTAAACCCATAACATAAAAGTCATGGGCATAACTACTATCAGACAGAAGCAATTAAACAAGGCGACATTTAAGATGATCTATACTCCCTGTCTTCATCTAGCCAGTTGTCAATATTCAGTGTGTCCTCAACTAAACTGAAAAAATGTATCACAATCATGCCACTCCACTTTAAAGTATTGAGTTGACATTAAAAATGAATGATAGAGTCTCTTCATCCTCATCTCCTATAGCTGAAATGATCACTAGGGAGGGATCTTTGATAGTTATGCCTCCGGGCATGTGCCAGCTCATTATTTCCTTTCGAGAAATATTGTCACAAATAAATAAGTGACTTGGTGCGGTATTGATTTGTTTTGAAATAAATTCCTGTCTTGGGCTGGGTAATTAAAGCCTTGCCTGTCCCAGTATCCCACAGTGCACCCTCTTGTGTGCATTTTATTTAGCTAAACTAAATGTGACTGTAACTGCCAAAAGAGTGGGACATTATGTTATTACAGCGAAGCAAATATTCCAATAGAGTGCAAGAAATGCTTAAAACAGAGCAGGTTTTGTGTCAGAGCTGTCATTCTGTAGCATCATCATCAGTGATTATTAATGTCTCTAGTAAACCCCAGTTGACATTAAGTTGAAGGATTCACATAATTTTTCTTATGTTTTTGAAAACATATAAGTAGTTTGTTTTCATAACTCAAATTTATAATGTGCTGATAAAATGACATATATTTTGGGAGAAGGTGGTCAGTTGTGCAGGAGGTTTGCAGTTCCCATCTCTCACTTGCTCAGTGTATTTCCGCTGATTATGTCATTATCTTTTGGTCGTAATACAAATGTAAGAAGAAGACATTTGTGATAGTCAGTAATGGGTCAGACTGAAGGCTTTACATCTTCTGGTTTAATTTGTGCTGACCTCCCCAGCCTCTAAACGGTACTTGTTTTCTTACTTTATGGAAAAATCAATAGCCGTTCTGACAGAAAACAGCTCCAGAGAAGAAATAAATGGGAACACCATGGCACGCTGTCAATCATTTCTCACTTACACAACACCAACGCTCTTGATTGCTGCTCAGTATACTGCCACACTGTACTGAGGGCTCAACAATCTAATGGTTAAGTCCTGGCGGAGGCGAAGGATATGAAAAAATGGCAGCAGTGATGAGGGGTTGACAGTGGTACAACAGCAATATTTATACTCAGAGAGTGTACGGTCCATTTGATGTCAGACACAGATGCCATTGTTGAAATGTCTTTTGAACCAACCGGATTTGTTTGGTCTCCATTCATTGCATTAACCTTTTTCTTATGGAGTGTCTGGTCTCTTAAAACGTGCCTCTCCTCAAGGTCACTCCTCTTATGAGCATACTGAGCAGAGCTTTGCCTTCAGCTACCTAAGTGCAAGGGGAGCAGATGTTGGCAGCTCCAGTTGGGCTCCACATCCTTCATTAGACCTGGCCCAGCCTGCTGGCAGTGAGGCCACCTGGCACCCAGGCTGGCCCTCTGCGAGCAGGCCTCACCTGTGGGTAGACGCTGTCCCAGGTTCAGCCTCCACCTCCAGCTGTGTGGGCAGCTACTGATGAGTTCATTCCTGTAACTGTGAAAAACAAAGCCTCTGTAGCAGCTTACTGCTCTACCATGCTGTGGTTTATATTTTGAAAACTCTATGAGGAGTTTTTGAGAAAGCGGTGCACCATTTGCCGAAGTTAATTTTCATAAATCTCTGAGACTAATCCAATTACTGCAGCTCAGGGAGGGTGGGATAACCTTATAATCAGACACCCATGGAAGAGGGCATGGATTTGGGTTGGAACGGCTTGTTTGAAGAACCCACAGATCCATTGTTATCTGCGCTTTGCCCCCCTCCGTCGCTGCCTCTTCTTTATTCCTCTGCAGAATGAGCCCAGGCTCAATAAATGGTGGCTAGCCTGTAATCTCTGTGCAAACTGCCTCTGCCTCTCCCAGGAGCTGAGGATTATATCCTAATGATTAGTACTCATCTGGATACTGTGTTTTGCTTCACCTCTTTGGCTTGTATAGAAACAATAGGGCCACATGGGGAGCTGAGTTCAGCTCTAAAACACTGGAATGCACTATTTGATTTTGCCCTTGCCTTTGTTTCATCACGGACATATTGTATTTTATCTAATTAAGACTTATTTGTTTGTAAAGTACTTTAATCTGCAGTGGAATATTGTCGCCTTTTGACAGGGGGATGTGCTGCTTGGCACATGGCTTTGTGTGCTGAATACAGCGGGTCTCTGAACTGTACTAAAACCTTGGAGAGACAAACGGCAAGTTTGTCGAAAATGTTTGTCAACTTTTCTTGTCAAAGGTCACTGCTGCAGAGAGAAGAGGTGTTGTTTTTGGTCCCAAGAAAAATGGGTATCTCAATTATTCATGCTATTAATTAGGCAGTACTTAATGGAAACGGTCTCACATCGGCCCTGTGCTGCTCCAAGCGACATCACATTACACCTTTAATACGGATAAATACTTAATGGGTGTCTCTAATTAATTGTTTATACCTGTGATTCTTTTTCAAACTTTGGACAAAATCTCTCTAATAAAAGACCAATGCATTTTTTTCAACTTAATAAATAGAGGAATCCACAGACCTGTAGCAAATAAGTAGCTTGTGTTTACTCTTGTTGTTAAAAATAAGGCAGGATGGGGCTGTTGTGTGGTTGGTTCCTCTGCTGCCTTCCAGATGCCAGCGTCCAGAGGTGGGCTATGGCTGAGCGGAGGCCTGGGGAATGAGTCTGGGAGGAGGGCTGAAGGGATGGAATGGAGGGGGGTGGGGGGGTGCAGGATGGGACTGTTTGCCTAGACCAGACATCTTCCAGATTCCCCGGAGAAGCCTGCTCCCTCTCACATCTGCTTCTTCTGGATGTGTGGGGAGATGATGTTGGACCATCTGGAGGAGGGTGTACAGGCTGAACGGCCATCTTTCTGATCTTGCCGTTACTGGCAGGCCTCTGCAATATGGCAAAGCACCGTATCAGCGCATATCTGACCCTCTAGCCTCCCCTATAAGCAAGGTCAGTGGCGATAAACAGACAGCAAAATGCAACGCAATCAAAAGCATCAGGCTTCCTGGCTGGAGTAACAGGAGGAGATTTAATCAAGTCTCATTTAGCAAAAATACATAGGAAGTGACTATACATCCAGGAATGTGATTAAATAATAGGTAATATGTACCAAATTTGAAGTGAAAAAACATGAAAGTCTTTAAATACTTTTGCAGTTTGGTACCAAAAATGAACCTGGAGCATCTTCAGAAATGTAGATATCAAAAACAAAATAACTTTTCATCACAAATTAAACATGTATTTTGCATCTTATGACCTGAACCAGGGCGGCGGTTCCAGCACCAGCCATCACGGGCCTGTCTGTGTTGAGTTTGCATGTTCTTCCCATGTCTGTGTCTGTCACCTTCTTCCCTCCATACAAAGACATACAACAGAATTTATTATTCATAGTTTATGCTCATAGTTTATTGGTCAATCTAGTGTGAATGTGTGTGAGTAAATGGTTGTTTGTAAATGTCAGCCCAATGATGAACATGTGTCATGTCTAAGGTGTACCCCACCTTCAACTAGTAGTAACAGGGATAAGCTCCACCATTCTCAAAACTCTCATAAGCACCATGCAGTTCAGGAAATGGATGAATGGATATCATGAGCAAAACATTCTAACACTTAAGCCCAATCCCAATTTCCCCCCTTGGCCCTACCCTTACCTCTACCCCTGGCAGTGGAATTGTAAGGGGTAGGAGTTGAAACATTCCCCTATGAAATGAGACAACCCTTTGAGACCTGTTATGTCATCAGCAGTCATCAATGCTGCTATAAACAGATGTGACAACTTTGTAAAAGAATTCACCATGCCGTCAACAGTTGTAATCATCTTTGTTGCATGGGCTTTGGGCATCTTTTTGTGACTATCAACTGCAAACCACAGAAATGTGATCTATAACACACTGAAACAACATTAAACGGTCGATCCAATGATTCAGTTGTTTAGGAAGAAAATACATTATTTGTGCATTTCTTTCATCACACTGCTGCACTTTTTTTGCTGTGATTACCTCAATCTTGCTGATATTTGAACAGAATTATGGGTGGGTATGTAGTGTGGTCCTGAAAAATCTCCGTTTAAGGCGCCATGCAGCCCCTCCCTCTTAACCCTTCCCCTCTGGCTCATCGAAAATTGGGACACCCCTACCCCTTCACTTAAACGTGCAATATAGCGGGTAGGGGTAAGGGTAAGGGGTAGGGCCAAGGGGTGAATTGGGATTCGGCTTCAGGGTTGCAGTGATGCTGTGTACAACACCATAAACCACTCGAGTGAATAGTTAATATAAATATGAATCTTCACTGTCATTTTGATTCAATTAAACATGTCATTGTATCACATCCTCTATAATTAGGGGGTTCAATCACGTAACCTAGACCCGGCGAAACTAGCGTAAACAAGCTGTCTTGACAACTTTAAGAAGCGACATCTCAGCGATCCTTTGACCAATATCGACA
>JAPTGZ010005902.1:0-10417 GCA_029814645.1 Fowleria isostigma
TATAATGAAGACTTCATGGACCAAATTTGGCCTTCATATCTTAATCCTTTCTATGTTAGGCTCAAAACTTTTCAGTCACCCCTCGTATGTCTCCTACAAAATCTCCTGGGTAGGGCTGCACAATATTGGAAAAAACTGACATTGCAATTTTTTTTCCCCTGCGATATATATTGGGATATGAAAAAATACTCAGGAGGATCTAATAGCTGTGGTGCCGACATAAATGGTCAAATACATTGTTGTGTTTTCCTCTGGTTGTTTCAACAGGTGTAAGACACTGTTGACACAGAACATGTGTTTCAGTTCATCCTTCTGTAGATGAAATACTTCAGCATAACTGTTGTTTCTTTTCTTTTTGGCACCAAGTCTTTGTTTTCGGTGATTTTCTTCTTCATTTTTTGGTGTTTTCTTCATTTTTTGTGATTTTCTTCTTCATTTTCTTCTTTATTTTTTGTTTTTCTTCTTCATTGTAGATGATTTTCTTCAGTTTGAGTGATTTTTTTTTTTATTTATGGTATTTTTCCTTGTTTGTTTTCTGGGATTCTTTTCCTTTTCTGTAATTTTTTTGTCTTAATTTTTGGTGGATTTTCTCCTTTGTTTTCGGTACCGTAATTTTTTGATTTTTGGTGATTTTCTTCATTTTCAGTGATTTACTTAGTCTTTTGGTAATTTTCTTAATTTTTGGTGATTTTTCCCTCTTTGTTTTCAGTGATTTTCCCTTGTTTGTTGATCATTTTTCAATGTTGTTACCAGCAACTGTGTGTCAGGTACCCTTGAAATTAGATAAAAACATGTTGAGTTAATTTCCCTCCTACATTGCAGGCCCTGCGATGTGACTATTGTGCACACGTGTATTGCAATGACGATGCTCAAACGATATATTGTGCACCTCTACTCCTGAGTTTGTCCTTGTTTCGTGCAACTTTGATGAAAGGTTTTAGACACTTCTGCCGACAGTCAAAGGTTATTACATAACCTCAATGTCGTTGATGAATGACTCATGTTTCTGGAGGCTGTTGATGCCGTCACCTGAAGCCAGTCATCATGACACTTAAAACTAGTTTGACTTACGGACGGCAGGAGGGAAACTTTTAGATTTGTCTGTAGTGGAGATGTGGCTGTGAGTTAAAGCAGTCGTGGTGGTACTTTTTAGCATCACTGGGCAAAAATTCATTATGACTGTTGAGCGTGTTGTAATTCCAGTCGGTGGTGTGTATCTAATCATGTGTGTTTTCATCATTAATCTGGTTTAACATGAGCGTTCTTCTACCATCCAGTCCTGTAGCGTGTGTTTTAAAGTTCTAAGGACCTGCAGCGTGTGTTCTGGTGGACCCCGTGTTTGTTTACGTGCTGAATGTGTTCTCCGGCCTCACAGATCTGTCGTCTTTACCGTCTCAGAAGTGTCTGTTACCGCCCACTTTACCAGCGGTGGGGAGAACACAGAGCCCCTGTTGTGTACATACGGGTCTAAATTTAGCTGCGGTTCCTCCCACGCATTCTCAGTGTGTCCTGTTTAGCAAGAAAAGCTAATGACGCGGACAACAGTAGGAGGAGGGGGAGGAGGAGATGTGTAATCCATGATGAACGTAGTGTGGTTCTTAACTCTGACTCCTCTCTTTTGTCTTTTCCTGTCCTCTGCTTGACCCAGTTTGGTTCTTCTTCATGGATCCATAGTTTGTTGTTATAAGGTTCAAACACAAAGTTCAGTCCGCCCTAGATTCTATAGATACTGTCTGTAAAATAAATATTATTTCACATCAGTGAAATTATGGTGTTCAATCGTATTTATTTGTTTACGTTTAACCTATAAAACTGAAATATTTAACTTTATAACTGACTGATGTATTGTTCCTTGTGTGTTAAATGTTCTGTGTCACATGTTTGTTTTTGTTTGTATGGGTAGGTTTTAGAGGGTCTTGAATGGAGTTTTATTGTACAGAAATGCAATGGCAATAAAGTCTCTGATATGAACTGATCTTCTCTTATGTGAACTGGACTCAACTGGACTTGGCTTGACTTAACTGGACTTGACTTGGCTTGACTTGCCAACTGGAATTAACTGGACTTGACTTAGCTGGACTTAACTGGCTTTAAAAGGACTTGACTTGACTTGACTTAACTGGACTTGACTTAACTGGCCTTAAATGGACTTGACTTGACTTAAGTAGACTTAACTGGCTTTAAATGGACTTGGCTTGACTTGACTTAACTGGACTTGACTAGACTTAACTGGCCTTAACTGGCCTTAAAAGAACTTGGCTTGACTTGACTAGATTTAACTAGCCTTAAATGGATTAGACTTAACTGGCCTTAAATGGACTTGACTTAACTTGACTAGACTTAACTGGACTTAACTGGCTTTAAATGGACTTGGCTTGACTTGACTTAACTGGACTTGACTGGACCTAACTGGACTCGACCTATCTGATCTGATCTCATCCTAACGTAACTTAAGCAGGTGTGTCACTGCCATCATTTTATTAGATCTGTACCTGGAGTGTAAAATGAATTTATACAAACTGAAACCAAACATCATGAGGACTTGTTGAGACTGTGACCTGTTGTGTTGTTCTTCAGTGACAGTCACAGAGGTTTCTGACCACAGACACTCTAAGTCACATCAGTGTTTGTCGGTACAGTCAACGGTTAAATACTCCTCTGTAGTCACCACAGAGCTGCTTCAGCTGTTTGCTGATCGTAGACCGTTGTTGTTGTATCTACTAGTTATTATTAACATCTGCTGAATAATCAGAGTAATAGGAGCAGTGAGTAAACATGAACAGCAGATGGGCCTTAAAACCCAAACATGAGGCTTAAAGGCAGTAGTTCCACTCATGTTTACCTGTGGATTGGAATCATCAGTGGAACGTAGCGGAGAAGATTTACTCAAACACTGCATTTAAGTACAAGTTACTTCAGATTTATCATTTCTGCTGCTTTCTAAAACTAATCCACTTAGACTGTAGGTACTAGGCATGATGGGTAATCACTCCATCCCTCAGGACCAGGGTCATTCTAGACTCCTCAGACCACATGAACTTTATCCATTATACTCATTAGATCTTTATGCTTCTGACACACTGATGGATGTTTAAGGAATGAGAATCTCCTGCACCAGTTAAAGGGTTAAAGAACTGAAACATATTCATCACTGCAGTCAATATCCAACAGAAGGATCCAACTATTTACTGAGTTAAATCCAGGTGTGGAGCCAGCTTGACCAAGTTATGTATCTCCTATTGTAACCGATTGCTGAGCTGATTCCCATCAGATGAATAATTAGTGACAGAAAATGATACTGACTCAAGTTCAACTGCAAATTTTAACCCTTGAAAGTAAACTGCTGAAAAGTTAAAGCTTTTACAAAACTTAAACTAATTGTATTCTTACAACAGCCCTGGTTATTATATCCCTGAAATTGAGTCTCGGGGATGTAATGGTTTTAACCTAAACTAAGGTTGCACTGATCTGATATCAGGATTGGATATCAACGCCGGTATAAAGATTTTAGCTTCATCATGGATCTGTAAAAGCATCTGATCTGAAGACCGATCCTTCCCCTTTAAATGTTTGTGACATGGACTACGTCATTCATACCAAACATAATTCTACAAGTAACACGATGGACTTGGTGGAGGTGGTGGGTTATATAACTCTGTAGATAAAGCTGGGAGAACGTGAACATGAACACCCCTCACCTTATCACTGACTATTTACTACCCCCCACAGTACTCAATCTGTGAGCGCGTGAGTGGGGTGGGGGGTGCAGAGTGATTTATACTGTTGTGTGGTACAACAGTAGTTGCTAATGCACCCGCACACACACACACAACGATGTCACTCGCACCCCCCCCCTCAGTTTGTAGATATAAAGACTTTCATAATTCAGTTTTCAGTTTAGCTTTATTTGCTCTACAGGTTTGGAGTTGACATTATTTCTAGGTTATTATACTATTATTTTACTGGTTTGGCCCTCTTGACGTCAAATTGGGCTGAGTGTGAGTGGAATTAAAATGAGTTTGGCAGCCTGGTCTAACAGTTATCATGTACAGATTTATAGATAGCAGAACATTGAGGGGATATACCTTTGCCCTCGGCCCTGGACAGTGTAGGCCTCATTTTTGCTTTGGGAACATTAGTACACAACCCCGTACAAAAATGAACCCAGTAGTCGCTTTTCTGTTGGAAATATGCGCAAAACTTTCCCGATATTTACTAAATGTAAAAAACCAAAAGTGTATAATGTTATTTTTTCCATTAAATCACAAATGCGATGATTTTAAAAAAATATATTAGCCAGTTTTTATGCATAACTTCTATTAGTGCAATTAGAGATGGGAATTGATAATAATTTAATGATTCCGATTCCATTATTGAGTTTGCTTATCGATCCAGTTCCTTATGGATTCTATTATTGATTCTCATTGGGTGAGGGAATAAAGGGGTACAAATCAGTTTCTTTGCATTAACTTATAAATGTCTTTTATATTTCCATCTCTGTGTAGAAAATATAACATGTACCGTATTTGCAAATAATAATAATAATAACAACAGATGATGGCGGGTCTGGTTTGTGTTCTGTGCCAGTAAAATACATGTTAGTGTTTATTGGAGCTGTGGTAGATCAGAGTTTCCAGTGTATCTGACTAATATGCTACCACATTGTGTGTTTTACCTGCTGTTCGTGCTCCTATTTCTTATCAGTTACATTGGAGCCACCGCTGCACCGGTGGGGTGGAGGTGCGGCGGTACCGGTGACACGGAGCCTTGGTACTGGAGGGCTGTTGTGTTCAAAGGTTGCTAAGTAGCGTATCAAACACGTAATATTCCTGCAAATGAATGCCATGCTGTGGACAAATGTTTTTTTCATATTAGAGGGATTTCCCCCTTTGAACAAACGGAAGCTTTGACAGTGTTTCCAGTGGACCTGGTGTCGTCTACACCTAAGATATAGACAGACTTTGCATTTCTGCTTCGACGCCATGTTGGCTACGTTCCAAACTAAAACAATGCAGTGTGCATGTGACATCATCATGCATGCGCAACAAAGGCAGAATTGTGAAGCAGGCAGGCAAACAATTCCAATGAATTGAGCTACTGGGATTCGGTTCTCAAAAAGAACCGGTTCTCGATTCTCATCCCTTAGTGGAATTTGAGGGTTAATGGAAAAGCGACCAGTTTAGGTGTTTCATGTACTGATCTTTGTGTGTATGCTTCATTTTTTGACTTTCCTAATTTAGATTTATTCTTTATTTCGTCCTCTTATGACTCGTCTCCCTCCCCTGTCGGTCTTATCATCTTGTTATGGACAACACCCAGGAAAAAAATCCATTGTTGCTGTGCATATGGTTTAGTTGCGTGCAGCGTTGGTCCCTGTTGATGACGGTGTTAACAGTCGATGGTAGTTGGGAAAGCCCCGTGTGGTTTCAAACTGCCTGTTCTTGACATGTTTTCTCAGTTTTCTCTCTCTTTCTCTGTTTCTGGCCTTTAAGTCTTTGGCTTTTTTGGGTTTGACTTGTTTGCGCAGACTCTTCTGTACATCCCCACAAATCAGTTTATTGTCTTGTCAAATCTGAATGCCAATCACACGCAAGTGAATGGATTTTATGTGTGTCTTTGTCTTTTACACTGACACAAATAATGCATTTATCCATAAAGACCCAAGCAGCCACTGACGACCAGAACCATCTACTGCTGTAAACTGTCCAATACCTGTTGATCCGTTAATCCTATCAATACGTGTAAATAATTGGTGTAAAATGCAGTTATTCATCTTTTCATGGTCATCAGATATGACTCATTTCAACATTCAGAGGCTTTGTAGCTACTGTGGAAACACTGTCATCTTCTACAACATTAGTAAAACCCATGGAGTTATATCAATGACAGTGAATGAAATGAACAAAAATGAAAAAGAACTTCAAAAAATAAATCTTGTGGGAAAAAATAAGCAAGAACATGCACTAAAATAAAATAAAAAAGTATAAAATAAGCAACACAATGAACAAAAACTGCCAAAGTGATGAGAAAAATGAACAAAAATGAATAAGAAAATAAGCAACGTCATTTGAGGGAAATAATTTTAAAAAAGGGCAACAAAATGAAAAAAAAAAAGAACAAAAAGAAATTAACAAGATAAACCAAAGAGAATAAGAAAATATACAAAATAATAAACAACATGAGGAAAATAAGCAACAAAATGATTTAAAAATTGAAGGTCCACGATAATGAGTGGGTGTTTGATCAAACAAGGTTGAGAAACATTGATCTAAAGTAACATAAATAATGAAAAATGGAAATTTTTCTCTTTGTTTTAGTGTAAAAAAGTAAGAATTACATTAAAAAAACTGATATTTACAAACTTTCCTTTTTAAGAGAAGTACAAACTTAATATTCTGCCTGATATTTTGTATCTTTGTAGATATGCACGTGTCAATGATTAAACTGAAGTAGAATATTGTTAAAATGATTATTTTTTTTTTATAATTTTCAGGTTGTACGTGCTTTTGAGATTTTTGATGTAAACATTTTCATAATGTAATTTTACATTTTTCACTCATGCTAAATTGAGATCATATTGGACTGAATGTTGATAATAATGTCATGTTTGCCCTCAGGTTTTTAGCAGCCCCTTTTCTAACGATGCTTAGAAATTTATGGATTATTTATAAAATATTTCTGTGCTAGATTTTCTCCAAGATCACTGACATTTTATATTTTTAATGCAAGCAAGTGTACATTGGTTCCAAAGTCTTTATCAGTCTCTGTGATTGGTATCTGTTAGTATCAGTAGTTCCTGTTGTGTGATGTGTTCAGTGCTGGGTCTGGTGTAGTGTCGTACACCCACTTATATGTGTGTGTTTGTGTGTAAATGCATGTTATACCTGCCGACTGTGTCAAGTAGCATGTGTTTAATCTTCTAAAAAGCAGCTGCCACATGCCACCGTTCGCTCTCTGGAAGAAAAAGGCGGACCTGACCTTAGTTGAGTCCGAAATGCGACGCTCTTTACACGCTATGCAACATGCGACCGTGTGGCACATGTAATGTAGTTGACTTCACCGTGTAACAGAGCTGTGGGAGATTCACACGGAGATAGACACTGAATAACTGTTGGCTCATTACTGGAGTACAGCTGCTGGTGTTCACTGCAAACTAACACTCCTGGTGTCATCCAAGAGATTATAATGACGCTCTACAGCGCGGCTGTCAAACTCATTTTAGTTCAGGTTCCACGTTCAGCCCAATATGACCTGAAGTGGGCCCGACCAGAAAAATAAGAACATAATAACCTATAATGAATGACAACTTTTCCTCTTTGTTTTAGTGCAGTGGTTCTCAAACTTTTTACAGTGGAGTACATAGGAGAAATTACTGAGGATTTTTTCCAGAGTCAAAAGTATTTTCCTCAAATAGAGTAAATTTGGCTGTACATTGAGTAAATTTATCTGTACATTGAGTAAATTTGGCTGAAAATTTAGTAAATTTAGCTGAATATTGAGTAAATGTGGCTGCATATTGACTAAATTTAGCTATAAATTTGGCTGCATGTTGACTAAATTTGGCTGTATATTGAGTAAATCTGGCTGGAAAGAGAGTAAATGTCACTGTATATTGAGTAAATTTGGCAGAAAATTTAGTAAATATGGCTAAATATTGAGTAAATTTGGCTGTATTTTGAGTAAATTTGGCTGTAAATTGTGTTAATGTGGCTGTATATTGAGTATATTTGGCTCTATATTGAGTAAATTTGGCAGAAAATCGAGTAAATATGGCTAAATATTGAGTAAATTTGGCTGTATATTGAGTAAATTTGGCTGAAAATTGAGTAAAATTGGCTGTATGTTGAGTATATCCGGCTGAAAATTGGGTAAATTTGGCTCTGTATTGAGTAAATTTAGATGTATATTGAGTAAATTTGGCTGAAAACTATTAAAATTGGCTGTATATTGAGTAAATTTGGCTGTGTTGAATAAATGTGGCTGTGTATTGAGTAAAATTGGGTGCATATTGAGTTTGGAGACCTCTTCCAAAAGAATAACTAGGGAAAGTTATTCTTTTGGAAGAGTTATTCTTTTTAGAGGGACCAATTGTTATCTAAATAGTGTAAAATTTTCTTCAGTTTGAGTAAATTTTACTCAGGCAAATTGTGTACCCTCTGAAATAGACTTTTTATTCAAGTACCCCCAACTCTTGCTCCGGCAGTTCTGATTCTGGGATGTAAATGTCGCTCATTGAAAACCACTGGTAGCATTTAAGAACAACTGTCTGTGTTGCATGGCCTCATTTGGTAACAAAGCCCTGATGTCACCAAGGGGCTTCCGTGAGGTTTCCATCGTTTCAGTTACCATGGTAACAGCCAGGCTAATCATGCACTGTGGGATAAACACTAGAGATTATAGTGACCAGACAAAGCAGAGCTAAATGTAATCTACTTCACAACTGATGGAGGAGGCACAAGTACAGATATCAAGTACTGACTCACCTTATTTACTGCAGTAAAAGTACAAGTAAATGTGAGGTATATCTTCACAAATGTACTGTGAGGGTGATATGTGTTTTTTCTGTGTAAACTGAACTGAACCTCACTGTTATAGACTTAAACCACTGGAGAAATGTGAATTAAATGAATTAACTCCAGTATACAAATGAGTTTTATTATTATTATTATTAAAGGCCGGGAGCCAGGTCCACTCCTCTGGATGTTTTTTGCTACTTTTTTTCCACTATTATTTACATTCATCCCATTCATTGTGCCATCACAGGCTGATAACGTCCACCCCCAACTCGGGGCTGAAACCCCCCTTTTTTTTTTTTTTTCTGCAAAAAGCATCTGGCGAAATGATGTAATTGCATATATTTGGGTACTGTAACTGCATAAATGTCACATAAGTCTGAAATGTTGCATGGTGTATCCTGATAATAAGGGAAACCATCAGAATAATATTCTGGGGTTTACTTTCTATTTTCACATATCATTCTCAGTATACCCCGCAAGACAAAAAAATGTCTGTCCGCTTGACAAATTGTCATCAAAGGTGATCATTTTCAAGCATTTTATGATACATATCACTGCCTTACATAGATATGAAAAATTTCCCACTTTTTAAAGCTTCAATTTAAGTCCAAGATGACCTTTGTATTTAGAACAGGGGTGTCAAACATGCGGCTTGGGGGCTAAAACTGGCCCACCAAAGGGTCCAATCTGGCAGTGAAATACAAAAATTACACATAAGATATTAACGATCAAGGATGTTAAAATAATTTGTAGGTCAAGTCAATCTAAAGTGGGTCAGACCAATAAAGTACGAGCATAATAAACTACAAATAATGAAAACCACAAATGTAAGTTGTAACAAACGTGAAAATGAGAAATTGAGGCAAAATAATGATATAAATTGTTAAAATTGCACCTTTTTTCTTAATAAAATTCATTTTCATGATTGTTCATATTTTTCACATTATTTAAAAGGATAGTTTGTATATGTAAATATTTTAATAACATATTTGTACTTTTCATTCTAAAACATAGAAGTTAGACAGACAAATTGTAATTGACATTATTTCTGTATAATTTTGTTATTAGGCCCACTTCAGGTCATATTGGGCTGTATGTGGCCTCTGAACTAACATGAGTTTGACGCCCCTGATCTCGAAGATTACACCTGCTTTGACCAAAGTTCTCCAGTGTACCTCTAATCAGAGAAAACAGAACATTCAAACATTATCCTCCCAAATGGGATTAAGTATGTTTTCATCTCAACAATATCTGTAAGAAGAGTTGAGACTGGAGTTACACTAGTATACTATCTGAAGTGGACCAGGTGGACCAGGGTGTCGGGGTACAACATAAAACAACAGATTAAACAAAGGAGGGTTCAATCACACAAAACCTGGAACCCAAATAAGAGGTTTATTGAAGAACAAAGTCTGAACCTGCTTTATCTTCACTAAGGTCACGGGGGGGTCACAGGAGCCTATCCCAGCTACTTATGGTGGGATACTTATGACAAAGGCGGGGTACACCCTGGATAGTCAACAGTTCATTGCAGGAACGACATCAAGAAACAACCAACCAGTCAGTCTCACATTCACACCTATGGACAATTTAGATTAGGGTCAATGACGTGACGCCTAAATATTCTGTCCAGCGGTATTTTTTTTTTAAAGTTAAAAAAGGTTTAAATGTATAAAAATATACAATCTATATGTAGTATCTCTCCTATATATGTTGTCACTTCACCTTTTCAAAAATCGGGAGTTATTTGTAATTTTTCTGTAATTTAAAATGTCAAAATATCATGTGGTGCGACCGTCCAGTCACGACTGCTGTTTTTAAATAACTCTAAATTTATTACAATTTATTTTCTGCCCTATTTGTCATGATTTACAAAGTGTTTTGTATTCCTGTGCAAAATT
>JAPTGZ010005935.1:0-10414 GCA_029814645.1 Fowleria isostigma
GTGAGGAAATGGATGGAGTTGCATGCTTTCTTGATGGTTTACCTTGTTCCTTATGCTGTCCCATGTTCAGAACAAAACACGGTCAGCTTATCCCTATATTGCAGTGAAAACAAAGTGTTAACACAGCTTTTCTCAGAATTTGATAGTCAGGTCAGTAAGTATTTGGAGAGTGACATAGATTTTGTTGTTCTGCCTCTGTACACATCATCACAGTGGATCTGAAATGAAGCAACCAAGATGTGACTGAAGTGTGGATTTTCATGTTTAACCCATAAAGACCCAGTGCTACTTGTGTTGTAGTTCCCACATGATTTTTTTCCTTCTATATTTAACATTTCTTGAGCAATTTCTTTTTCTATTTATTATGAAACAATCCTCTGTATTTAGCAGTTTTGACCTTTGAAAATCGGGTATTTTCCAATATTTAATGTAATGATCATGTAGATGTTCATAAAGGCTCAGAGTAAAGTTGAGTCAAAAACAGAGAAAGCTGAAGAAAATGTGACTCTTTCAATAAAATTTATCATTAACTGACCATAAATCCAGTGTGTCCATCCAGTGTCATTGATCCAACTCCATGGGTTTTACTGGTGAATCAATGTTGGAAAAGATGAGTGTTTCCACTATTATCTACAGAGCCTCTGAACATCCAAATGGGTCATATCTGATGACCATGAAAAAATAACAAACTGTATTTTATGCCAATTATTTACATAGATTGATAGGTTAAGTAGATTAACAGGTATTAAACATTTTAGATGAGTAGATGGTTTTGGTCACTGATGGATGTTTGGATCTTTATGGGTTAATTCAATAAATTTATAATAATGCATCATTCATTTAGGAATTCTAACCATTTTAAATGTAGTCTCTCTGTAACAAAGGCCCCCTGGTTCCTGCTTTAGGCCTAAGACATTTCCCCTGACTCTCCCTCTCTCTGTCTCTCTGTCTGTCTGTCTCTCTACCTATCTATACATACATACATACATATATATACACACACACACACACACACACATATAGATATATATAGATATATATATAGGGCGAGATGGCTCAGTGGTAGAGTTCTCGCCTGCTGCACAAGAGGCCTGGGTTTGAAGCCCGGGTGTCAGGAAGGGCATCCTGATGTAAGAACATAAGCCAAATCCTGTGAATGATTTGCTGTGGTGACCCCAAAAGGGAGCAGCCGAAATGAAAAAATATATATATATGTATATATATATATATATATATGAAATAAGTTTCTGTTACATGTTCTGTTCATTAAATATGGTGTCAGTCATGTATTTCAGTGTTTACATGTCAGGCTAAAGCTAGAGCTCAGTCTTCACTCCTATGACTGCGCCTTGCGCTAAATACTAACATTAAGTCGAGTCAGTTTGCGTTCTACCTCCTGTATACCTCTGTACGTTAGTTAATAGGCACGCCTGGCCACCATATTAATGTCCAGCAGAGGGTGCTGTCTACTAGTTTAATCTGTTTGTTAAAAACAGTATGTATTTTGATAGTAGAGCCTTTCACATTGTGTTAGAGCAAGTTTAAATGTTTCTACTTATTTTATTGCTATATTCTAATTTAACATGTTTAGATTAGGATATAATTATCACATCATGTAAGTTCTTGTTTTAACTTTATTGTAATTTAGTTATTTATTGTATTGTCCTTTCTTTTCTCTTAGAACTTAGATTCTTAGCTTAACTTCTTAGCACTGACACATGTAAATAATTTGTACAGCTGTGTCTTCACTTGCGGTGGCAAATAAAAAACATCCCGTTGACAACATCTGCTTGATTCTGACTGATTGATTACCTGTGTGGGTTCTACCATGGTAATCCAGTACATTCAGTATAAGAAGCACATCCCTTCTTAACACCCTCCATTTTCCAGAAGTTCAAAAGTAAGATCTAAACTAAGATCATTTTAATATGAGGATTGTTTTCAACACTCTAAATCTTTTAGACATCGCTTAGTTTCATCCCTGATGATGCTTGGTCAGACTTTTATTGTTTCATCTCTGTGGTGTACACAGGCAAAATGACCAAAATTGTGTTACTGTTGTCAAGACGCTCGTAGCGCCAAGGACCTGCACTGGGGTTGTCACAGTGCCCAAGTACTTACGGACATGACTTTGTGATGAACTGTTTTAGACTTTGTTTGCTCTGTCATAAGTCATATTACCTTATCAGATGCATTAGATGTTGATAAACATTAAATTGCACACTTTGTCCCAAGTAAGCTTTAAATTTATAATCTTTGGTGATAAGTCTGTGATTGAGAAATAGTTTGGTTCATGTTCAGAAAATGTGGAAAAACAAACAACAAACTTGCAAATGACCTCAGACATAAAGTAACAAAGTACGTTAGTAGAAAGTTTGGTTATTTATACTTTACCGGAGTAATTATTTTGCAGCCAACTTTTTACTTCTACTTCTTACATTTTCATGCAATTCTCTATGCTTTCTACTCCTTAAATTTTAAAAAATAGCCGCATTACTCCCATTTCATTCAGGTTTTTTTTTATTCACTTCTCATTGTTCCAATAAAAAAAAAAAAACGATCCAGATAAATGGCTCCATCCAGATAGAGTGAATTTGATTGTGGTTCGATGAGAAGCATAAACATATACCATTCTATTGGTTTGTACGTGATACATCGCACCTGAGTTTTTGCACCATTCCAACATTTATATTCAACTAGTTATTGTATCTTTTGCTCTATGATGTCTTAAAAAATGTTTTTTGGGGGAGGTGGGGTAGCGCACTATAAGCTCCTGGGGCACCGCCTAAGTTTTTGTCCGAATATGATATTTTTCCCTTTTAATTTACTTCTATACTTTAAGTTGTTTTTACACCAGTACTTTTATACTTTTGAGTAAAACAGCTTAATACTTCAACTTATACAAAAAGTCTTTTTAAACCCTAGTATCTATCCCTTCCTTAGTCATTGTCTTGACCCACAAAAACCGAGAGAAAGTATCTCCAGTCACCTTGAGGCTCTTACTTTAAAAGCAAAAAATCAAGTTAGAAATCTAGGGAAAACAATGGACTCAGACCAAACTTTAACAGCCACATTAAACAAGTAACATCATCAGCCTTTTAAAATCTCAAAAACATTGCTAGAATCAGAGGCTTATGTCTAAACCGGACTTAGAGAGACTTATCCACGCATTTATCTCCAGTGGGTTAGACCACTGTAATGGCCTTCTCATTGGACTTTCTAAACAACTTGTAAAACAGCTGCAGTACATCCAGAATGCTGCTGCTCGGGTCCTGACTAGAACAACCATATAAGTCCTGTGCTCAGGTCTCTGCATTGGCTTCCTGTGGCTCAGAGAATAGACTTTAAAACAGCTCTGCTGGTGTAGAAGTCTCTCCATGGTCTAGCACCAAAGTGCATCTATGACATGTTGGTCCCATATGGACCATCTCAGACCCTGAGAACCTCAGGGACTGGTTTTCTGCTGATGCCCAGAGTCAGGACTAAATATGGTGAAGCTACGTTTCAGTTCCATGCAGCTAAACTCTGGAACAGACTCTGATGATGTGAGACAGGCTTCTACTCTGACAATGTGTAAGTCCAGGCTGATACAGCTCTGTTCAACTGTGCATACAATAACTGAAAGGGTGTTTTTAAATTTTCTCTTTTCTATTTCTGTAAAGCACTTTGAATAGCCCTGTGTACGAATTGTGCTGTACAAATAAACTTGCCTTGCCTTGCCATCTATACTTCTACCTGAGGAATGAATGGGAATACTTTTAACACCTCTGAACATAAGGACCAGCTGTCATTGGTGGCATTCACTGGTAACTAGCAGTTGTCTGGGTAAATGCTTCTAATACAAGTTTGTTCTACTTTCTGCCCTTAGTTTTACAAGAAATATGGATCTGTCTTCACTTTCTACTTGGGACCCCAAAAGATGGTAGTCCTGGCTGGATACAAGACCGTGAAAGAGGCCCTTGTGAACTATGCAGATGAATTTGGGGAGAGGGATCCAGCGATGACGGTGAAAAAAATGAAAATGGACTTTGGTAAGAGCAGAAATAATGTATTATAGTATCATTTTGTAGTCTGAATGGGTAGCAATAATAAAATGTGAATGGTCTGAAGATGACATTGTAGTGTCAGTATCCATTCCCCTAAATCAAAGCAGCAAAGTCTTTCAGCACTGAGGATACATTATGAAAGCTTAATTGTCTTGAATTCTGTGGTCTTGCGCATATTTTCTTCTTGTGATATGTGCAATAAAGTCAAATTGTGATACGTGAGTATCATAAACAGACTGTAGAAGTAACCAGTGCAATCAGAGCAGAACGGGTTAAATGAAGTACAACTAAGACATAATCAGACGTCAATGGATCAGGATGACTAAAGGACACATTGTTACCCATCAACAGCATTCCAACTGGGTTCAGGTCTAGACTTTGACTAGATGATTAGAACACCTTGATCCCTTTTTTTTCTTTTTATGGTCAGTTATTCTGTTGTTGATTTTCTATCTAGGTCCGCACATCTGACTCTGAAATCATCTGGTTTACACAAGGAGTTAATGATTTACCAAATAACTGCAAGCTGTCCACTTCATGTGGATGAAAAAAAAACGAGACATATAAAAAATGAGCTGAAAGTCATAGATTTTTGTAGTATCTTTGAGCATTATATGGTCTACCATAGAGGATGTCCACTCCTGGCAAGATTGACGGCTGTGTTAAATGTTGTCCTCTTGTGAATAATCTCTTGTCACTGTAGAATAATGACTACAAATGACTTGCTGTTACTTAATACTTGGAATTCTTATGGAAGTACTAAGGCTGTGATTAGTTTTTCACATGCTGTTTCTCTATTCTTGATTCACTTTTGTTAACTCTTTGTAACCTGATGTGTCACTGCTGACACACCCTGCACATATAGTTTGGATGACTGTTACTCTTTCACTGTTTGTTCAATTGGAAAAATTCTAAAAGTTTCTGAAACCTGAGATGTTGCACTTTATAGGCTTTATAGGGTCATTACGATAATTTCACTCACACCTGTACTAGAAACTGGAGAAGAAGCCATTTTAGCAGAATTATAACACATGATAAATCGTAAATGACTGGTAAAGTTCTAAGTGCTCTGAAAAAATGGGCAGTAAGACTCACTCATAGCATATTTTCTAACTTTTTTACGGTCAAAATTTAAAAAAAAAAAAGTCTACGTTGACCATTTTAGGCTTAGGATCTAAAGGTTTTAATAAATAACACAGTGGAATCTGTGTGTTTTATATTTGACATTAGATTAAAAAAATCTTAGAACCTGATGAGGACCAGATAATTTTTCTATTATGTCCTACTATAAAATATAGAATTCAGAGAGGGTGTCATTTCTAAGTTATAAATGAATGTGAAGGAGACAAGATTTTCCATGTAATCGCAGCATATTTTAACAATACTCAAAGAATTTCCTGCAACTTGACTAAAGGAAGAAAAAAAAAATATATATATATATATATTATATACACACACACACACACACACACACACACACACACACACACACACACATATATATATATGTTTGTTTGTTTGTTTGTTTGTTTGCTTTTTTTTCGGTCCACCTAAGCGGAACTTCGGCGTGCTTTGGGGCGGTTTGCAGCACAGTGAGAGGCAAATGGGATAAGGATCAGTATTTCCAAAACCAAAAAAAAAGGTGGCCTGCCCTCTCCAGGTCAGTGAAGAGGCCTTTCCCCAAATGGAGGAGTACAAGTATCTCAGGGTCTTGTTTATGAGTGAGGGAAGGATGGAACGTGGGATTGACAGCAGATTGATGCAGCGTCTGCAGTGATGCAGTTGTTGTATCGGTCTGTCATGGTGAAGAAGAGGTTGAGCTGAAAGACAAAGCTCAATTTACCAGTCAATCTACTGTACATTCTTACTCTCACCTATGGTCATAAGCTTTGAGTCATGATCGAAAGAACAAGATCCTGTATACAAGCAGTCAAAATGAGTTTCCTCTGTAGGTGCCCTTAGAGACAGGAGCTCAGTCACTGGGGAGGATTTTTCTCTGTAGGAAGACACTGAGGAAAAACTCAAGACTATGGCTGTAAATGTACTGGTACTAGCTTTAACAACAGAGATTGTTCCTGAGATACTGAAGAATCCAGTTTTTAATGCCCTTCCTGATATAGAAAGTCTGTATATTCCTAGTTGGGCACCCAGTCTTAAGGAAAACACCAAAATGTGCAGTCAGCAGCAAACCGACCTGAAGGCTGACCTCAGAACTAAGAGATGGTTTAAACCAAGGGGCAAAGGTAGAATTCCTTTAACAATAAGAAGCAACAGCAATGTTTTAAGTTTGAGAAAAACAGACACTATGAATTAATAATTTGCTAGTATCCTTTGAGAGGAGCTATTTGTACAAAGTGTACCCTGGAGTATAAAATACAATTATTGTCTTTCAGGGATTTTATGGGCCAATGGAGATTCATGGAAAGAGATGAGACGCTTTGCTCTGACAAACCTGAGGGATTATGGGATGGGTAAGAAGGCATGTGAGGATAAAATCATCGAGGAATGTTTCTACCTTAATGAAGAGTTGAAGAAATTCAAAGGTGAGTGTCTTTTATACTGTGATAGAACCGTCTAACATTTGTCTCATATTAAATGTTAGTTGTTGTAGAACTGGTGTGTCAAACATATGGCCAATAGGCCAAAATCAACCCTCTGCATGGTCCAATCTGGCCTGTGACGTGCAAAAATTACATTGAATATATAAACGTCTTCTTTGAACCGTCACCTTACCGTAATGAAAGAGTTTCAGAACCCCAATGACCCTAGAAGCTATGTTGTCAGGAGCATTTTGCCCCTGGTAGGGTCTCCCATGGCAGATTGGTCCTAGGCAAAGGGTCAGATGAAAAACGGTTCAGAAAACCCTTCATGATTGAGAAAAAGAAGAGTTCATGTACCCAGCCGGAGGGTTACTGGGCCTCCACCCTGGAGCCAGGCCTGGGCAGGTTGGGGCCTGTGAGCAAGCATCTGGTGGTTGGGCCTTGGCCCATGGGGCCCGGCAGGGCCCCCCGAACTGGATACCTGGGATCATTGTGGGCCCAACACCCACAAGGAGAAATGGAGTGATCTGGTGTTTTGTGGATTGGGCAGCAGACCAAGATGAGGGCCCCAGCTACAAAAACTGGCTATGGGGACATGGAACGTCACCTGTCTGGTGGGGAAAGAGTTAGAGCTTGTGCATGAGGTTGAGTGCTCCTGGTAGATATAAAGTTTGCCTCACCTCGACACAGCATCGCTTCTGGGACCCAAGTCCAGGAGAGGTGTTCAACTCTCTTCTTTATTGGAGTTCCCCGAGTGAGAGGTGGAGGGAAGGGGTGGGCTTGTTGATAGTCCCCTGGGTCTCTGCCTGAATGTTGGAGTTCACCCCGGTGAACAAAAGGGTTGCTTCCCTGCACCTTTGGGTCAGGGAACAGGTTTTGACTAATTTCAGTACATACGCACCGAACAACAGTTCAGATTACCCACCCTTTTTGGAGTCCTTGGAATGGGTGTTAGAAAGTGTCCCAGGAGGGGACTTTATTGTTCTACTGGGGGACTTTAACACACACGTGGACAATGACAGCATGGCTAACAGGGGCCAAGTCAACCAATCACAGATAAGATGGACTTGACACTTTTGTCAGAAAAAATTAAGAATACAGGGTATAATCTGTAATTCAAACATTAAACAACTGATAATAATTGTAAAGAGACTTGTAAACTTGGAACTGACTTTGACTTACGACAAAAAGAAGTTGGTGCATATGATGTATTGCAAAACACCCTCCCCAGGGACTTTTGATTGGTCCAGCATAGAATAGATCAAGCATATTTCACAACAATCAGTCCAACTCCAGACTGTGTTCCCAGGATTGAACACACTGAGAAAACTAGATGGCTGGCCAGTATGTGGCCCCTGAACAACAATGAGTTTGACACCCCTGTTCTAGAATACAGCAACCATGAATGAATATAGATGATGAATAAACATGTATACATACATGTACATGTCATCTGAAAATACATCCATACACAACTGAACTCACAGCCGTCCCTTTTTTTGTTTTTACTTCAGGAGAACCCTCTGATCCAGCCCAACTACTAACAAATGCAGTCTCTAATATTATCTCTTCCATGGTCTATGGCAGCAGATTTGATTATGATGATCCTGAATTTATAGCCTTGATAAATCGAGCGAGCAGGATTATACGACTTCTTGGCTCTCCATCAATACAGGTATCAACAAACAAAAAAACCCAAAAACTACTTCATCAAATATATACCAACTTGCTCCCAACTGATGTCAAGTTTATTTTTGCATGTTTCATTGCAGACTACATGCACAATGATAAAAAGTGTACAATGGAAAATGAAGATGTATTTTATTTCTCCAACAGTTGTACAACGTCGTCCCTTCAATTGGAAAATGGTTCTCAGGTGCTCGAAGAGAATTCCTGAAATTGCAGGCTATCACCAGAGAATTCAATTCAAAACGGTTCAGTCAATTAAAAGAAACCCTCAATCCACACATGTGCAGAGGAGTTGTGGATGCCTTTTTTGTCCGACAACAACTGAAGGTTAGAATGTCCTGTCAATTCTGATTTACACATTTTATTTATCATTTTATCATTCATTTGTACTTCTTTTCTTTTTAATACCTTCAGTCCTCACAGCAACAAACATCAGTGATCAGTGGCAGAAATCTAGTGATGAAAAATGATTGCATTTAGGGATGTAACGATGACCAGTATAACGATAAACCGTGGTGAAATTCCAGATGGTTAGCATTACCCTTTCAAATTCAAATTATTATTATACCATGTTTGATTTCTGCACTTTGAAAACTCATAGTAATATTGCTCATTTTCTGGAGAAACAGCAGCACTCCAGGCACACATGTGCAGTTTGAAATATATGACCTCTGAAAACATGGAGGAAGGCACCCGCACAGACAGTCCTTTGGAGATCTGGAGAAAGCGGGCTATGAGCTGGGGCTCTTCCCGAATCAGATGTGGAGCTATGAGGTCACAGACCACAGATAATGCTAACAGCATGGTGCGAGCAGCTGCAGACTGGGCCTCAGGCCAGTGGTTAGCTCTTTAGTAGTGGCTAATGTTAGCAGTGCTGTGTGAATGGTTGTAGACCAGGCCTCAGGCCAGCGGTTAGCGCCTAACGGAGCCTCAGATCACTGGCATATCATCATAATCCGTCTGTTTGGTTGGCCAAGGGGGATCCGTCCCTCTGAATGGCCAGGTCCTCCCCTGGAACTTCCCCTTGTGGGACTAATAAAGGAATATCTTAACAGCTCCCACCTGTTACTGTATCCCAGCCCCATTAGCATTAGTACGCTATCATCACAGGACTAACATTTACTGTACAAGAATCACACAAGTATTACAACAGCAGCTACAACTAGATTCAACTGACAAAATTCTGTGTCTACTAATAAAAACATAGTCCTGAGGCAGACAAAGGGTGATCTAATATACTGAACAGTCATACACCTTTGTGACACAAACAACATGACTACTAGTGAGTATTATGGTGCAGATCCACTGGCAAGGAGGCTCCGCTCCGCTCTGGAGCGTTGGAGCCCCCCCGGAAGAGCGCGTGGTGGGAGTGTCCTGTTTGTAGATGGGCGTGACTGGGCTCTTTCTTTTTTCCCTCATAACCACTTAAAAACTTTGTTTATGTAAATGTATTTGTGTTATTTCTTATTATCAACATCAACAACTTTGGACACTTTTTTTCCATGCCTCGTTACGCATTCCCTGTATGACTATCAGCGTGCAGTCGTCTGACGTCATGTTGGAACACCCAGGCGTTGCTCTGCTGTTGGATACTCGCATTTATGCAAATGAGAGCACGGAGCGACCTCCCCATTGATTTGAGCGCGGAGCGTTCCCACAATGCTTTGCGGAAACTCCAGCGCACGAACAAGGCACGTCCCATAGAAATGAATGGAGAGGGAGCGGAGCGTAGCATCCTTTGCCAGTGGATCTGCACCGTTAAGGTTGCCAACTCCTGGAAAAAAAAAAAATAAGGGACACCTTGTTGGCCAAGCCGGCTGACCCTATTGCCTTCACCCGTCCTGGGGTGGTGAATTTATTTTGTCTTTTTTGTGTGTATGAAATGATTTTTAAAATTTTTTACTGAAACCTGAATTTAATTAGATACATGTTTTTGTGAGCTACGAATACATGGAAAATAATTATTTAACAATAGATTTTTTTGTACAACATTATAAAATTAACAGAATAAAATGAATATATTTCTTTGACCTACCCTGTTTAAGTTCAACAAATAAAAATGTTTTTTAACAGAACTTGGTCTGGTTAAACTTAAAGTACAACAAAATAAATATCTTTAATATCATTCAGTTCTTATAA
>JAPTGZ010006013.1:0-21515 GCA_029814645.1 Fowleria isostigma
TATATATAATTTTTTTTCCCCTTGTCCTTTTTTTGACACATGCCCTAGTGTTTGAGCAGAGAGCAAATTACTATACAAGACGTAGGCATGAAATATAGCCAGTTCAAAGGTATTATGATAGATCAATATTTCACGCATTTATATTCATATGTTCATACCTCTCATATTGCTGAGGTTTTTTTGATGTGAACCCACTTTGCTTTTGTATTTCCATACATATGCAGACTGCACTGATACTGTTCATCCATCAGAGTACTTCACATGGTGTACCTTTTTAAAATTGGCAGTCAGTACTGAATGTCAAATCCCCTCATCCTCTTGCCAGACATTGGAATTGAACTTTCCTTGTTTTCGTTAGCCCCTCTAACCTTATTGCTAGCTTTGTATGTAGCTACAGAGGTGTTTTTTTCTGTATGCAGTTTAGTTCTTGACTAGTTTGTCTGTTCCAAATTCTACACACACAAACAGGCCTCCCTAGCACTTAAAAACTTTATACAATCTCTTTCACCTTGCTGCAATAGTCCTGGTGGGATTCCAGGCTTTGATCTTAGCTAGTTAAGGTTTCAGCCTGACTTCAACATGGATATGCTTGCGTGTGGTTGTTTTGAGTATTTGTGTGTATATGTGAGGATGAGTGTCTACTGAGTGTGTATGCACATGTGTGAGACTGTGTGCCAATACTGTATGTGTTTGAGATGCTTCTCCAGGGCCTCTCCATCAAGCTGGTAATGCAGGGTGTTATGTCTGCTTCTGCTCTTGTCTCCCTCAAAGCTAAGCTCCTAATGACTACATGCAGTCAGATATTGACTTAATTGTCCAAACGGCCATTGTTCCCAGGCCTTTTAACCCCAGTGGAAGCTTTTATGGAGAAAATAGTGTAAAGAGATTGTAAGATTGTCAATTGTGTACACATACTGGAACCCTGATCTGACAGAATGTCGAACTTCCCAGCCAGCCCCTACCGTAAGTCTAGTAATAGAGTGTGTTACTGCAGAGGGTAATATGTGTGTGATTGATTGATTGATTGATTGAACTTCTATAATGTTGACTGACTTATCCCATGATCTGGCTTGGAGGCATCAAGGAAAAATGAAATGGACATGTTTTAAGGTTTTTTTTTTTTAGTTACTTTGTATGAGGACATAAATATAAAGGCAAAACTCTTTGCACTTACGTGATCATACACTGTATGATACAGTCGTGTAGACCACCTTGTGTTTTCTTCAATTTCTTGTTCATTTTAAGGCGAGACATTGCAGGCAACAACATTGATTTTTTTTTATGCAGTGGTCAATTTTAAAATTTTGGTCAAGTTTAAGCCTTCATTGTGTATTCTTTCAAGCTGCTACAAAGAAAATGTTAAAAATGTACATTAAAATGTTTATTTTGATACAGTATGTTGACTTAAAAATAATGGCTTTATCATATGTTCAGATATATCTACTGAAAATATAAGCAAAATTGTGCATATTTAATGAGATAATGCCTAATTTTCATAATTAAACATACAAATTTCAAAAATGTAATAATTTTTTTTCATACTTGTGTAAAGAAACAACTGAGAAAGTTTCATGATGATATCTATTATTTTAAAATTTTGCGCTATTCACCTGTAGTGTCTCACCTTAATGCCTGGTACAACTAAAGGTACATTTGTTTGGAAAAATATACTGGTAACAACAAAACTAGCTCATGAGAGTATAATTTAAGAGCAGATATCTATCCATTTTCCATGGTTTTCTTGATAATAACCAAAATCACATAAGTTCTTACATCAATATCTAAGGCCTTGTACTGACAGTGCTTTTAGGCATTCCATGTTTTCTTTTGTGTCTGTTTTAGTCACATGATACACACAGGAGTTAGTATTTGATTGCATGGCCATTGTTTCTGATGACTTTTGTTGGTCTAATCATTTTTTCTGCAACTGTATTTCTTAGTTCTCAGTGTCATACTAGGCAGTGGAGTCAGTGTTATCAGATGAGTTTTGAAAAGCATCTGCAGAAAATGGTCTAATTCACGACAATACATTTAACACAAGCTCTGCATTTAGTTTTTGCAATAGAAGCCAAACGGCACCATACCACCCCAATACTTAATTAAAAACTTAAATTTCAGTTTTATTTAATCTCTTATCTCTGTGTCAGTAAGCACACACTTAACTATTTTAAAGTGCCTTAACCATTCAGTCTCCCGGGCCCTGCAGAGAAAAAGGTGTAGGCAGTCATGTCCCTGGAGGCTTTTCTGCAGGACAAATGTGGGTAAATGAGATAAGTCTTGCTTGTTGCTCTGGAAGTTCGCAGAATAAGCTGCAGTTCTTGTACATGCATAAAAAAGCCCACTCACTCTCTCTCTATATATATATTTCTTTCTCCCACTCTCACCTTTTTTTGACCCCTTCCTTTTTCTTCCCTCTCAGCACGTTAGACTCCCCATCTCTCCTCCTATGTACTGTAACATTTCTGCTTCAATGTAGCTAACATGATGCATGCTGTTATAAAATTAGACAAGTGCTGATGTATCTATCCTCAGAAGTAAAGGTTTTATTTGACCTGATACAAATTATGCATGTTCAGCAGCAAAGTGGAGGGCTTGTCTTTATTGCTCCTACATCTGTATTCTACATTTGCACTGATGTTTGCCTTTCAGCTGTAATGGCTTGCACAAGGTTAGAAAAAATGCATACGTAATACCCCGCTCAATCTTGAATCCTTGTCATTCTGACGACTCCTCGCAAATGTTCCATTATTTACATCTAATGAGGTCTCTTTCTGATGTTTTTTTTTTTTTCTCTTTTCTCTTACTGACAGATTTTTCCCGTTACTGAAATCATCTTGTCTTGCCTTTGCCTTCTTTCCCCCCTCATAGTTCTGTGGAGCTATCATGGCTGAGCTGAATGCCTTACTACCCTTGGCAGCTGCCTGCAGGGACAGCTATCTCCTGGAGGTGCGATCAAGCTTTGTGGAGGCATGTGGCAGGGCAGCTTTTGCCATGCTGGGCCGTTTGCAGGAGAGAGCCCTGGAGGTTCCATCTACTGCACCCCTGAAGAACCTGCCTGCTCTGCTGGCCACTTGCATTTATGTGTGCCAACGACTGGAGCACTACCACGCCAGGTTGAAGGACTCAAATATTCCTGCAAGTAAAGTGTAAGAAACCATAAGCACATGATACTCGTTGGAGAGTTTTAGAATCTTAGAGGTGCTTTTAATTTGTCATCAAAAAGCGAGATTATGTCACAGATGACATTCCTAACACTAGTATTGTTTACCTGTAGTGCTGATGTCTTTATTTTTTCTTTTTCTATCTGTTGAAGCTTGTGTTTTCTTTCCTTTTTTCCGAGTATTTTCTCAGCATAGTAAAAGTTTTGGGCTTGGTTGGCAAAAAGAAAAAAGAAAATCAATGATACAGAGAGTACATGTTATTGGTTGGAGAGTTTTATAATCTGAGAGGTGCTTTTAATTTGTTATCAAAAGTCAGGAAGAAAGATCTTTTTCAGCACATACAATTACACGAGAGGAGTGAAATACGCCCAAAACATATTTAAGTCACCCCACCCCTCAAAAATATATATCTTACAATGTTAATTTATTAAAATCGTTGACTTTCGCTCTGCAAAATAACATCTGTGCAGTTAGATACTTAAAGTTTTTTCCTCCTGTTCATCTTCCAAATGGAGGGGCAGGATTTATGACAAAACAAGTAGTAAGTTTGAACCTGGTATACATCTGTTACAAGTGCATCATGGAAACCCAAATCTACTTGTACACAGAGATTGAAAGCAGACCAAAGCAGGAAACACGTAGTGCTACTAGATAAATTAACATTCACATATGTAGAGTTTGCAAGTTTTTCAGTGAGAGTGGAGGAGATGTTGCAAAGTTTTTTTTAATGAAGTTGAAATGTTTGTGGAAAAACTGTATTAGACTCAAACTATTATTCAAAGCGGAGTATTTTTATTATGTCTTAGAACACAACTTATGTCTGAATCATAAAATGGTTAAACCAGAGGGATGGAGGAAAGATGGAGTGGATCAAAGCGATTGCAGGTTCCAAAATGTGTGTCTTGTGACAGAGAAAGTCTGATTTAGGATCCTGATTAGAGGACCAGAGAGGAAAAAATAGTAAAAATGACTGGCAGGCAGTAATGACACCCATATTGTGTCTACATTTGGTGGCTTTTTATGCCTCATAATCTGCCCCATTAACCTCTGCTCCCTACAGATTCCCTGTAAAGACATCCCAGGTGCCTCCAGTGCTCCTGTTGTTCCACCTCTGGCCTTGTGCACCCCCCTCCACCTGCACTTGCATCGTGCCTCCTCTGGTCATAAAGCACTTCCCTTTCTCCTCCTCATCCAGTTCCCCTGGTTTTAAGCCTCTTGCACCCCTGTTAAACTCTTGCCTCCCTCTGGAAAGTGTCAAGTCAGGCAGATTTAAAGGATATAAAATGTCACACTCAACTTTTAGAATAAATCAGCTGTCCTTTCATCTAATCACTTTATCTCATCTATGTCTGAAACCTCCTTCAACATACAGTAGTTAGTTATGCATCTGGATAACAATACTGAACCCTATTAGACTCTTGACCTCAGTGGTCTCTGTCTTTATTCTTAGAATGTGATGTATTATAGATGGTGTATTTTCTGCCATCACTTTTCATTAATCCCACGGTTTTGTTTCCATCCAATATGCTTAGACCTCTGACCCTGCTGCCTATTGAAAAGTACAAAGATGCAGTAGAGGCTTTGAAAGACCAGTTGACCAGCTACTATGTCCAGGTTTGCTCCACTTGCATTCTGCAGGATGCAGAAAGCCACCACTGGGCGGACCCCCAACCTTTCTATGAGGTAAATGTCACACTCCTCTTGTCTAGAGACATTATCATGCAGAAATCTAACTCCTTATTCTGTTTTATTGAAACTCGGGGTAGTTGAAGTTAAGAATCATGGAACGTCTCAGGCAGCAGTAAAGTACAGCCACACGCATGCATAGACTTATAAAGTTTACATGTCAATACATTTTAGAACCATAAAAAAGCAGCAAATTCTTTAATAAATCACCAGTGTCAATATACAAATTAATCCGGCAAAACATCTACAACCTGAAATGCCTCCCTTTGTTACATTTAACATTATGTTGAACGTATAAGTTTCAGGTCATTTTGCAGTTGGTTCCAAGCAGAAGGAACAGCACCTAAATGCTTTTTTTCCTTGTTCTTATAGTTGTTGAAAAAGTGAGTAAAAGTAAGTTCCTGGACTGAATACTTCTCATACTTTTTTGATGGACATAGATTTGAGCATATGATAAGCAATGAGGAGAGTTTTGAGATAATTTTCTTTTTCCTGGATGATTATCATACACTTCAAGTTTTTATCGTTGATCATAGCAGCAGAAAGTCTCTGAGTATTTCTTATTTAGCTTTCAAATCAAAATGAACAGTAGCACATAAAATAACCCCAGAATGCTCTGATGTTAATTTGATTTCTTTCATTATAAAAAGTGAAAATTCGAGTGCCACGTGCAGGCATACTCTGTAGATTTTTAAGGAACTGTATTCTCAGGAGCTTCCTCACTTCTTCTTTTTCATTCCCACAATACACCTTTACCTCCCACTCTCCCTCTTCTAACCAAGCCTTCTACTCTGAGCTCCCTGAGAACATCTGTGGCTTCCATGCTGCCCCGGGGGCTCCAGGGATTCAGCTGTCTGAAGTCTGTAGTCTACACTGGGACTGTCTGGAAACAGCATAGGGCCCCTGGAACTCCCCTACCTTTATGCCCTTAAACCAATCTAAACCTCCCCTCTCTTTCATACTTTACCCCGCTTTTGCCTTTTTTCCCCCCTTTGTTCCTCTCTCTCTTACTGGGTCAATGGTGTCAGACAGACCTGCTGTGCACAGGTGTGTGCTTTTGTTCAAGCATGCCTGTGTGCATCTGTACAGATGAATGCATGTGTGGGTGTGTAGCAGCAACTCCATGATGTGTGTTTCATTTGGTATGTGTATGTATGCATCTGAATATTTGATGTCTGTTGTATGTGTGGCAGTATTCATCTTGAGTTTCCCTCCCTACATCCCAAGCACTGTGTCTTGGCTGTTATGCAGTTCAGCACAGCCCCAGAAAGATCATTTTCCAGCTTACATTGTTTTCATTCTTTATGTTATTTTACACTGATATTGACATATAAATAGTTGTTGGCAGAGAAATATTTAATATACTGTAATAACAACATATGAGGTCAGTGGAGGCAATCAAAGGAAGTTTATAAGATGACCTTGGCTACATTCCTTGTCTTGGATTTGGCCTTCAGAGTGTTCTCTGCCAAAATGCTAAATTTCATCTAAAAAGAGTCTTATGTGTTTCCAAGTTTATTACACTCTCAGTTCCCCATCCCAGATCAGACCACAGTGTTGCCAGGCCATCATCCCTACTGGGAATTTGTTCATACTTGACCTGGCTGGTTAAATAAAGTCAAACTTGAATGAACAGATAAAACAGTCCAACCACACATGTAGTTCTGTCTGCTCTTGGTTCAGATCCAAAGTCTGTGTCTGGGTTTGCTCTGCTGAGTCCACAGGCGGAGGATGGCGGCCTAATCCCGGACATAGAGCTTGGTCACGCTCCCCATCAACCACCAATCCCTAAATGACTGGCCCCAGGGGGGAGGGAGAGGAAGGAGAGAACTAAAATACAAGATAGATGAGGTGAAGGGGAAACTAAATGGGAAGGGCATGATGAGTTGAAACTTGAGGAAGTGGAGGAGTTTTTGGGTTCAACATTATCTCCAAGCATTGCCCCCTTAAGCACTGTGTTGTGGTAATTTAAATGTTAGGAGTTTAGGTGAAAGCAGGGAGGTTTAATGGATAAATTCTTTTTAAACAAAGTTTTAAGTAAAGCTCTAGGAGGCCTAGATAATAATCCGAATCTCTCACCATGTCCTGCTCTTCTCTTTATCTGTCTGACTTTTTTGTCACTGTCATCCTTGCTGACTTTATTCAGAAAAGTTCTCAACTTTTTTTTTCTCTTCTTTTTTTTCATTGTCCCTTTCTCTCTTTACTTGTGAAATGTGTATGCTTGTGTGAGTGTGCGCCTGTTATGATGTGTTCTCCAGTTCAGGACTTTAAAGCAGTCTAAAATCCCATTGGGGGGAGAAACCCAGGTGCAGAGTGCAGGTGGCGTGACCACCAAGACAACCTGGTGTTGACAGACCTGGCTCTTTCTCTGTCTCTTCTTCATGTTTTTCTCTCTCTATTTTTATCTCCTCCTTCTCTTACTTTTTCTCAGTTTTTGCTTCACTGTCAATGTCCATGTCATAATAAATCTTTATCTGTAACCCCTTGCTTTCCACCCTCCTCCCATCTACCACAGGGTGAACGCTGCTCCTTTTCGGTGCAGATGTGGTATTACTTCCTGTGTGGGCTTCGCAGCGATCTGTGGCTTGTCCTTCCAGCAGAGTTGGCCAAGGAGGTGCTCGGCCACGTGCTGTCAGAGACTTTACAGGTGCTAGTCCAAAGATATGCAAGGGCTCGACCTTCATACAAGAGGCACCTGCAGATCAGGTACTTAACTTTAGAATTTTGTTCACTCTTTGCTGTACAATGTAGGCTGCTACAATAATACATGCCTGTCATTTTGAACTACCTAATGTCTGTTTTTACATTGCTCACATATATACATTATTTAAGCTGCTTTTATGAATAATTTGCTTCTTCACCAAACTCTTCATATAAGCTGCTTTTATAAAGAATTTGCTTCTTCACCATCCTCAAATTTAATGTTGTCTTGGCTATGTGTAATTTACCTTGACTTCAGTCATTACATTAGAAGTCTTAAACAAAGCCCCAAATAGTTTGTTTTCTCTCCCTCACTGTTGGCCTACTTTCACTCTGATCCTAAGGGCCTGATGGTGGAGGTCTGAATGTAGTGTTAGCACATCATAAATGTACTCTCTGTAAGGGCTCAAGGGGTCCCACACTCCATTTTCCTCCTCTACTTTCTGTTCCTAATAGCTGGATGATGACAATGAGCAGGTTAAACTATGACATGCAGTTTGAGGATGAAAGAGTGACTAAGATAGAGTGCAGAAAAGATGTATATCACTGTATAATGTCAACACAAAGTCTGTTTTATAGTGTCTTGAGATGTGTGTTTCTGGAGAGACAATTGCTAAGTGTATGGATAAGCTAAACAGATGGCTTTCTGCTGGCTTCTTCTGCTTTTTACATTCATAGGAGTTAATTCATTTATGCTGTGAGTCCAACCCTGTGCATGTCTATTAATGGTTTTGACCATAAGGAAAAACAGGGATAAGGACATGAGAGATGATAAGCAGCTTTTCCCAAAGCAATTTATAAAACAAATTTATTGGTATTTAAATATAAAAGCAAAAAGCAACATAGCGAAGTTAAAATCCAGTAGCTTCCAACAGTAAAATCACAGTGATCCTGTGTTATCTGACTGTAATGAGACTGTGACATGACATTAGCCTTTGAAGACAGGGATGATCTCTTTATGACTCTTGACTCTTTGTGTTTTCACAGATTTCCTCACTTCTCATCCTTTTCTGTTTTTATATAAACATTCACCTTTTCTGTCCTGACTGTTTTTCTAAGATGTGACATTACAGCCATGCTACTGTATGTGGAGCAGCTTATGTGGAGTTTGTGTGAAAGTCCTGAGGCTTTGGTACGCATCAACCCTTCTTCAGCATCTGCTATAATAGCAGGCAGCTCAGACTGGCCTCACATAATCCACAGCCTGTGTGACCAACTCCTCACAGTCCTCATCATTGTCACAGCTCCACTGTCCTTGCTGTATAGGTTGGTATACAATAAAAATACCAAAGCAATCTAACATTTGAGTACAGTTTAATACTCACTTGGCTTTGGCTTTTGACTCTGGAACCATATGTTTGTCAAATAACCACAAAAGCTAACCACAAAAGATTTAATAATATGAATGGATTGCTAATGTTCACAAAATGAAATGAAACAAGAGAATATTATGCGCACAGGGGCTATATTTGGTTTTATGACATTGCTCCCTGAAGTGATAGACAAATATAAGTTAAACAATTTATTATTTTACATTAAAGACATATTATTTAAGTGTATGTGTGCAATCTCAAATATTCTAGGACATTTATGGATAATCCTGAGTCCACATCACATCAATCTGACAGCACTGTTGTCCGGTGGCTTAAGGCTATTGACCCTGACCTCTTCTCAGAGCAAGCCATAGGGTAAGTAAAACAACCATCATAGCATCTGTTGCCATCATACAGTATGCACACACGTATACATGTTCATGTGATCACATACAACTCCCTCACACATAGCATGGTATACTGAGACGTCACACACACTTCCACCCCCAGTATAGAAAACTACATGCATGTCCATGCAAATACAACATATTCAACTGTAAATAACCAGAACAGCTCAATGTTGAAGGTTTCCAGTTAGAGCATTTATGATAATATTACACAGATGCATGCAGAGAAAGAAGAAAGAATAATGTGCTGTTGCTGTTGACACTGATTTTGTTTATGTTGCTTCTTGCTGATGGTTTACACATGAGCAGGGAGCTATAGACTACGACACGCATGCATACATGTGTGTCCAGTTACTGTTGTGACCTCTAAGGTGTAGTCAATCACTCTCTCCCTCACCCTTGACTCCACCCTCCTCCCCTCTCATCTCCCTCACAGCCAGAGGTGATGTCATTGCGTGTTGATGGAGCACAAATCAAATGAACCCCCTTTCTGCTGCTCCTAAGACTTGGAGAGCTTAAATTAGTTTATTTTTATGACCTCTTTATTTCTTTGCTCCCACCTCCTGCCTGCGTGCTCGGGGTGCCGGGGGGCCTGCCAGTGGACTGGGGCCAGTTCCACAGGTCCTCATCCAGGAACCCAACCTCTGAGGCCAAATCTTTCCCCAGCCCATTAAAATAAAACCCATTGTTATGGTTATTAAATAAAACAATAATAAAACCACAAAGCACATAAATATATCATCTAGCAATACTGGCCATAAAGACAGCATCTGAAGTTATGCTTTTCTGATGTATGTCTATGGATGCACACATTGAGGCTGATGGTGAAATGTTCTTCTTGCCTTTGCACACAGTATATGTGTGTGTCTCTGTGTGAACTTAATGCATCAGTGTGTCTTGGTTCTGTAAGCTGACCCTGTGCTGTAGCTGGGCAGATTTATCAGAGCAGTTAAAAGAGGATTTCTTCTGGATTTGCGGTCCCAGTGACATCATAAATTGCGCTGTCAGATCGAGGCATAGTTTTCCTCAGTCAAGCAGCAGGGTGCACCCTGCTCTAGCTTTCTGGCTCAAATAGAATGGTTAATATCTGGGCAGACAACCCTTGTTTAGCCCTCCGCCTTTTCTCTCTTCAGACAAACTCTCCCCATTCCTTCCATTAGATTTTATTGAGATGTATAAAGTAACATGCAGGCACTCACATGTCAGCATGCTTTCACACTTGCACACATACGTAACCACAAGCATAGGCACTAAAGGGTGCACGCACGCACTTACATGAGCACACACCAAGGATACGGCTCATTACCCACAGCTGGCTGCAGCCTCTTGGTTATACAAAAGATGTAGGAGGGGGGTACTGCTGTATATTCATGTATTTGGCTGTCTCCCAAATGTTAATTTGCTTTTAGCTGGCCAAGATTAGAGCTAATTCCTTCCTGGTGCTCACTATAAGTAAGTGAGAGAGAAGGAATTTTTACACCGACTCGACTTATATCAGGAGTGAGTGAGTGACACTTGGGGAAGATTTGAATAGCATGAATAGCATTTTCCCCTCGATTTTCTTCCAACACAACTATGATCTCTAGTCTTTGTCTTCTACTCGTGACAACAAAGAGATCCTCTGTTGTCTTTTATTAAACGGACTGCTATCTGTACACTCACCTGACACTGCACAACTGTCAACTTTGTTATTCCTCTCTCTCCTCTCAGGGAAGGCCTTGTTGGCCACACATTCTCTTTGTGTCAGTTGAGGCTGCTGACCTCTGACCCAGGAAGCAATCCCAGGATGCTTCTCCGGATGCTGCTGTACAGAGACTGTCACCTGCTCAGAATACTCCTGGAAAATTCATGTAAGTCAGTCTCTACTTGTGGAAATGGATTGGTGAATGTTAATGGATTGAAGGCTGTGTGTCTGTGTTTATCTTTACAGTTTTTACAACCTTAGCTATTCATCCATGAAGTGAAAACATGTACTTGCATTCAATATATTTTTTGTATTGTAGTGTACTCTCAGAGTCAATCCCACAGAGGCCATGAGTGGGAAGGTGTTTACTACTGCCTTAATTATGCTCTAACATACTAACTAAGTTACACAGACCTTAGATGAGTTCTCTCTTTATGAAGTTATCATCAGCATCTTTGCCATCATCATCATTTTTACCTTGGTCATCATCATCACTAAATCAATAGAGAGCAGTAATAAACACTCAACAGGCCCAGACGGAGCACGCACGCTGACCTTTAAAGATTTTCCCTTTCTTCTTCTCTCCTCCGCACTGGCAACAGTCTAACCTTTAAAGACTGTTGTGCACTCGCACATTAATTCACATTATAGCGACCTCATTAATAACAACTTTCACTGTCTCGTTCTCTCGCTTGGTCTGAGTCTGGCTTTAAGGCTCTGCAATGCCTCTCCCCGCACGCTGCCGTAAATCAATGCTGGAAGCGCTGACTGTCGTGTGTTATCACGGTGACGGGCTAATTAACCAGGAAGCAGACAGACAGAAGGAACAGCTTGACTGAATGCTTGCACTCCCATAAGCCACTGCACTGTCTTATACGTATACCATATTTCCTGCATCAGGGTGTTTCATGGAATAGACTTTTACATGTGATTGTCTTAGATAAAACAACAGCAACAAGGGTTCATTTTTACTAGTTTTAAAAGTTTTAACGAATTGACATGTTTTTTTATGTTTGAGTCAACAGATATGTTAACAGCAAGGAACCAGACACCACCATATTTAGATTTTGTAGTGCATTTTAATTATACTAGGCTAACTATCTTTAAAAACAGTACATTTTACAACAATGTTGTCAGTTAGACATTTTACAAGACAATATCCTGTATCGTCTGCATCAAAAATTGAAAGCTAGCTGCTAAAATAAATGTCATTGTCTATCAGTTAAAAAGATGTATTATCTGAAAAGGATATACTTCTTACACATTTATAGTCTTTGCTTTTGCACAGGAAGCACACTATGTCTGGTATACACACACACACACACACACTCATGCACTCACTTTTTTTTTTTATCATCAGCGTCTGTTTCCAATTACAGAGGTTTGGAGAGGGGGGCCTTTGTGAGTGGTTGACTGGTTGTCCGGAAGATAAACAGGTGTAGATATTGGCTTTGTATCAAGGTTGGATAAGCTTAGAGACCTAAAAGTGTGGAAAGAGAGAGAGAAAGAGAAAGAGAGAGAGACAAAAGACAAAGAAACACAAACACAGTGGAATTATTTTATATTGCAGTAGTGGTGGAAACTCCACAGAGATGTGCCAACACACTGTCATCTGTTTTTTTGAAGTCATTTGCTGCAACATAATGGGATCATTATTAAAAGCCATCTAGTTAACCTACCATGCTCTCCAGCACCCCAAGTGGAAATTAATATTAGTCACCCCTGTTTCCTTGTGCCGTTGTAGCCACAGCAGTGATATCCCAAACACTCTTTCCTTAAGGACCAATTACCACACAGGCAGTGAAGAACACGCCGATATAACCCACATAATGCCTCCTAATAGAGTGATTCTAGGTCAGGGTGGCTGACCACTTTTCACTGTACAGAAAAATGTGTGATTGGGAATATATAGAGAATGAGGAGATCTTAAAGTTTAGAGTGTAGCTCAGCACTAGAGACAGAGGAAATCACTTCTCATCTGAACTTTGCTCAGTGGCAGTGCTTCCTACCTGACTGTTATTAAGTTGGCTGATATTACTGGCCTGGTAATGCAGCAGCTAATTTAGCCCTGTCTTTTTAAAATAGTCCAGCATTAGTCAGGACGACGTTGTGCTACCCTCCATCACAGCGCCCCCTCATTGACTGCTGCGTTGCATATAGTCTCCTATTCAAATAGCTGTCATCTCCCACACAGCAGACTGACAGACCGCTGGATGTCTGCCACCTCTGGAGCAATGGGCCTTTCCTCAGCAACCCCTGTCAACTTAACACACACACACACTTGTAAGAACATAATACACATATATAGACATCCATATGGGTTACACAGACACACACACCTCCATCCTCAGCCCTGTGCTTAGACACCAACCCCCACAAGGACACCCTGTCAAAACCTCTTCCTTTTCACTTCCTGTCTCCATGAGCTGTGGATCCCACAGCCAGGGGCTTTGAAATCTGTTTCTTTTTCTGTTTTTCGGGCCTGTTTTTTTCCTCTAACACAGATGTGGGTTTTTTTTCCTCCTCTTCTATTCCACAATGCCTTTTGTTCACCCTTTCTGTTAACATGTGTCAGGTTGGGCAGCCTTGACATTTTCCAATGTGTTTTTTCTGTGTGCAGAAATCAAGATGCTATTTCATAGGATAGGGTTTTGTATCTTTCATACCTATCTCCAGAAGGTTGATATTTTCTGAATCATTATTTTAAAAAAATGATTTTATACAACATACCAATCGCTGAATGTCTGTGCATGACTAACTCTTTTCATTTCTGCATGATTCATTCTGACATTCTGAATACCCACACGTTTATTTGTATTGTGTACACAAGTGTCTCACCAGATTTAATTATTTCAGATTTTTGCCAAGAGAGTGACATTGAAGTATCTACAGAGAATCGTAAGGCAGGGGATGACTTCATGGTTGTGTTATTCAACCTTTTTACTCGCCTGAATAATGTTCCGAAGGCCTTGACTCAGGTCCTTCAACCATACATGGAGAGGACGTGTATGTGGGAACATCTCTATACATTAGCAGGTAAAGTACATTAACCCTTTTACCTCTAGTAGGTTGTGCCTTGTAGGTCATTGCAGCAGATTCACATACTTTTACTGGCATTCCAATCTTGAGGAGGTGGACACACAGTATGAAAGGCTCTTATGACATAGTAACACTAATACTACACTATCCTGCACAAGTAAATATTCAGTTTTAAATAAATTCCTGCAAAAGATACCGCTCTTGTTATAAAATTTTTTTGGTGTATTAAATGTTTTAAAACCAAATCTTTGTGGTAATTTTTTTTTAGGTTTTTCCATACCTATTAATATTATATTAATAGTGAAGGATACCTACCTACCTTGTTATATTCTGCACTAAAATGATATCTTATCATAAAGTATCACTTTTATTGTCTGGTCTGCATAACAAGAAAAAAAATGCAAGTAATTTGTTTAGATTTACTAAATCTGCTCATAATGAATATTTGTTTTTTAGAGGCCGTGATGATATGCATGTGAGCTAAAGCATGACTTTAATATGCTGTTACAGAGACTGCAATTACTTCCAAACTCTTTCTTTTTTTCTGCTCTCTCTGGTAAAGCTTTGATACAGAGCTTAATCAGAACTCCTGTGGAGTATGGAGCTCTTTTTGGTGGTGATTTTATATCCTGGGTGAGTGGTAATTATTGTAGCATAAATTAGGGTGATTGGAGAAGAGTATTTGGATGAAGACAGAGCAAGGGAGGGGTCGGCAGAGAGAAAAAACGAAAGAGATAGACTGAGCCACAGAGAAATTCTCAATGTCATCCAATCATCATTTATCCTCACAGGGTAATTAGTTTAATTATTGGACTGTGCCAAATCTTTGTAGTATAATTTTGGTTACAGGATACCCCTGGTGCCCCCGTTTCTATTAAAACTGTTCACTGAGTTAACTTTCATAGATTACACTGAGAGTTTCTCTATTTCTCCACTTACACAGATGTTTCATCAGACAGTAGCAGGTTGTTTCAAATCAATACACTAGTCAATACAGTAGCAGGCGGTATAAAGTCTGAAAACCTAGTGACTTTGAAAAATATGTCTAGGTCCCACCTGCCATAGAACATTTCTTTCTCGAAAAGCTATATCATTTTTTGTTCCGCTCTCCTCTTTTTGTAGGGGTCTAAGGTCACACATTTGTTAGGCGCCTCTGGAGATTTCAGTGCACTTCCATTGCCGCCTCTGTACTATATCTCTTTCTTGTAGCCTTTGGTTTTACAGCCGACACTGTAGGAAGTTTATGGGTGCCATACAACTTCACACCGTAGCTGCTCTGCTATCAATATGAACAGGATATGAAAGGGCAGAGTGATGAAAGACAAAGTGCACCTGGAGAAGGTAGTCTGTTTCTCCAGTTGGGCCACCTGGGCTTTATTGAGAACATCTGAATTAAGTAGACATCATTCGATTTATAGATAGATTTCAGGTATGTACGTATATAGATATTTATTGGATGAATATGCAATTCATGTCGCACAGTTTGAAAAGAGGAGCCACTTTTTGAGTTAGATCAAGGGCAGTGTCAGGTAGGTTTTAAGAAACTGAAATTGAAATTGTATCAGAATCAGAATCACCTTTATTCGCCAAGTATCTCCAAGAATACAAGGAATTTCACTTTCGGATTATGCACTCTTTGTACAACATGACAAGTAGTAATAAACACAATTAAAACAAAGCTGACATAAGTAAATGAATTCAATAAGTAAAAAAGAAACATATACTGTAAATAATGCACTTCATAGTCTATGTTTTTTGTGTCCTTGTCAAGGTTACAAATTTACCCTTGTATATATGACTTTTAGAGATTGTTTCCAATTTCTTATTAGCAAAAGCATATACTTGTGTATTTGCTCTTATGCAGTGTTAGTCAGCTGGACATTGTATTTCACTAAAATGTTTAAATTTCTGTACAAAGTCTCTTTTTACTTTTTTACTTATTTTAATGAATTCACTTATTATATAAACTCTGTTGTAGTTGTGTTTATTAGTACTTGTCATGTTGTACAGAGAGTGCATAGTCTTAAAAACCAAAGTAAAATTCCTTGTTTTCTTGGAGATACTTGGCAAATCAAAACAATTCTGATTCTGATTCTGTATCCTGTTTCTCTTTCTTCTCTAATGCCTTAACTCTACAATGTACCAACACATTGTAGAATCACTTTGAATGTTGTTCACTGCTAGAACGATTTTCAAAGACAATGTTGTAAACCCAGATAAATCAATGAAGCATTTATCTGGGGTTTCCTATCCCAATAATTTGGTCTGTTTGATCTGTTTTTTAAAACTGCAGCCTAAAATGCACTAGTTCTTACCAAGACCTAGAAGTCATTTTAAATATTTTATTCTCTGAGATCATCATTATTAGAAATTTCTCAGACGTCCTTCATTACTTGTTGCTTTCCACTGACCCTTTCTTTCAGAGTCAACACAGTCAGCACCTGCAGTGATCAGATGTCTCCATGAAACGGTTACCGGGTCTACCAAAAGCCTCTTGGTGTACCTGGCCTCCATGGTGGTGGGGTGGCAGACTTCTGAAGAACCTACTGGAAGGTTATTCAAGCAGGATGTACCAGAGAGTGTGCTGGCTAAAGTACCAAAGGAGTGGAACTACACAACCCTGGAGCCCCAGTTGAAGAATGCTTCTTCTAAGTGTATGCACAGACTGTGTATAATTTGCCTGTGATGTGGTTTTGAAGATAAGCGAGCTGTTCTAAATTATTTGTTCATTTGTCAGAGCTCACAGATAACATTTTGTTTTCTTACAGCTGTCACTTCCCTAGCCATTCAAGCCATTTCCCTGGTCTTCACCAACCTGCCTTTGGTTATAGCATCTTTGCCTCTACCCATTCGGTTTCTCTTTCATGAGGCAGAGAAGCATCTCTCCCAGCATGCCAAGCAGCTTCGCAGTGTGGGCTTGTTGGTCTGGGTTGTGCTGGGGTGTCTGATCCGGGGCCTGGAGGACCCAGACACACTTGAGCAGATGAGTAATTTTGCGTTGGATCGACAGGCAAAGGACCGCCTGGCACTGCTGGCTGAATGCCTGCAGGCTGCCATTGGAATTCAGCAGAAGGTAAGGACTAAGGCGGTTTTATTATTACTTGACAATGATATCAATATACCTAACAATTTTATTCCACTTTATGCCTGTGAACTATAACAGATTTGTGTAAAGGAGTTTACTGTGTCTGATTCCCAACATGTACTAAGAAATCCTGTTGCATTAATGTATGACTTAAAAATATAAGTATTATTTTGCTATTGCTGATGTCAGCAGTTTATCATATTTGTGGCTTAGGTGTCTTTTATGTTTTTCATTCATTGCGTGTCTGGTAGGGTGTTCCCAAACCCACAGTGCTCAAGGTTCTGCAGGTTCTGGAGGAAAAAAGACCCAAGTGGACGAACATGCAACTGCAGAAAGCTCGTAAACTGTGCTCAGACAGGTGAGACATAGAGAATTATGGTAGCTTGAGGTCAAAGCCAAAAACTATTGATGTATATTATGCTGATGTTTCCAGACATGCAGTACAGTATGTGTAAACCATCATTGGGCTCAGTGTTGATTATTCATGGCCTTCAACAAAAATTGTAGCATTGCTTTCTTGAGCATTTTGATCATAAAAACAGTTCTTTCATAAAATGAATGCAGATTTCCTAGCACATTATTGTACGTAGTAATTTATCAAAAGTAAAATGGAGGCTGAAGTTTGATAAAGCAGGAGGTTCAAACTCATCAAACTGATTGATGGTATATTTAGTTATTTGACATTCACCATAGATACTGAATAAAACAATGGATACAGCATGCCAGAGTAGAACTTTTTTTTAATTGAGCATTCAAATTCTGATGTATTGTATCATTGTAATCATTTTTCAAGGAAAACCTTTATGGGCAAGATCAATGTATCTAAAAAGTGTTGTAGTAAATGATGGACATGCCATCCGACTGAGTGGACCGCAGGCTGGAGTGATGGGAAAACAGCTTTCACTTTGGGCTGATCTGTGACCTTTGGCTCAGCGCTCTGCAGCTGGTTCCCAGAAATTGTGTCTGTGGTTGCTCGCTTCATCATAACAAACTCTGGGTGCATCCATCCTCATAAAAAGGTGATTTGGTGGCCTAACAGAATATGTGCAATTAAAAAAAAAAAAGGGGAATGAAATAAATAAAAACATTGACAAGATTATACCCAGTTCTAGGAAATGCTGCCTGCTTCAGCTGACAGTAAGAGACAATGTAATGGGAAGAAAAAAAAAGAAGAGACAGGGAGGTGGAGGGGTGGGGAGGGGATTGAGTGGAAAAGTGAAAGAAGAGTGATTATGTATCACCTGTCGGAGGCATTCAGTGGGATCATTACTATTCATTAAACTAACCTTCACAGGGAAGTGACGCCTGGCTTGTAAACAATCAGAATACAGTGAGAGAGAGAGAGAGAAAAAGAGAGAGAGGGAGAGAGGGATGTAATAACTCCAAAAGAACTGGCACTTCACTCACTGGCATCTTACACACACACACACACACACACACACACACACACACACACACACACACACATTGAACAGATGCAAACAAATGTGCGCGCGCACACACACACACAGAGTGACCCCGTCTGCAATGAACATTTGCCCCGTATGAGCCCTCCCACCTCTGTTTCCTCATCCCACTTTCCATCCTTCCTTTCCCAACTGTAACCCCCTCCCCATGCCACCCACCTTGTCTTTGCAAAGTAATTTGTAGAGGAGAAGATTATTGTTCTCCATCATGGTGACCCTGGCTGGGCTGACGGGATGCATACACAGATGAAGATGAATGCAGTTATTCCTTGGCGGAGGTCTGCCTCTTTCAGGGCACATTGGCCCTAATGACATGATTGATAGGCTGTCCCAAATCCGGAGGGGCCCTCATTAATCACCCCGCTGACTGAATCCAATCATCTGCTTCACCTGCACAGTGATGGACAGGAAAGGATACAGCGCAGGTGCTGACACGGATGCACAGCCACCATCGCCGACAACACCACCACCAGGCCGCCAAGCAAAAGAATGAGGGGATGTATGGACGAGACGGGACTCCTCTTTCTTTGCTGCTCTCAATGTCAAGCAGCCAATCGCTTCTTGACAGGCGACACTGTTTCTGCCACCTTATAATTACAAAGGGGAAGAGAGGAGGGAGAAAGAAAGAGAGAGAGAACAATGACAGGAAGTGTATGTGAAGGAGAAGGTTTGATGGACGGTAGTATCATATCCATCCATACAGGAAGGGCAGGAAAATGATGCAGGCGTCTGGCAGGGTTGTGGACTGCACATGCATGAGGACCTTGACACACAATTACACACACACATTCACGCTTAAAAACACACACACCAATCATTTTTAATGCACCAGCATCCTTCAGTTAAAAATCCCCCATGTATCTCATGAATGGTAATGAAAATATGGAAAATTATTTTATTATCTGTCGGTCAATAATTTTAATTTTTCTCCTACTTTCACCAATTTCTTCTTGCCAACAATTGAATTTTGAGTCCATTTGCCCTCTGGAGTCAATAGTTTGTTCACAATATTTCAAAATCATTACTTAAAACTCAGTTTTTGGTTCATTTCTTTATGTAAAACAAGTTACAAATTTTATTCCAAATTCTTCTCTGAAATACAAAATACTTATTTAGCCAGAGGTGATTCACACATACTGGCTGACACCCTCCCTCTTTCTTTTTCCTCCTCTTTTTGCTCAATTCTGTGCTTTCTGTGCTTTCTGTGCTGTCTTTTCATTTTTGGTCCCATCTCCTCCCTTTCCCATCTCTCTTTTTTTTCTCAGTGTATTTGAGCGAGGAAGGGAGAGTGGAGTCGCTGCGGCTGAACTGACTGAGCAGAAAATAGGCCTGATGCTGCTGGAGGTCTGCCACAAAGCAGGTGGCAGCGACTACCTGAGGCAGATCTATCACATCATCCAAGGCAATGAGGTAGGGAAACACTCCCTCTCCCCAGCAATTAGGTGGCTGCTGGCCTGAGGCTGCAGGCTGTTCAGGAGGGAGAAACAGAGGGATGAGGGCTGTTGCTAGTGTGCAGGCTGCTTTTCTGATCTTCTGTTTTTCAGGTGACCTCAAGGGTGCAAACCTACCGTGATTTCCTGTGTTGTACGTTCACCACATGTAGAGAAGAGGGAGCCACATGGAGTTGCCACATTCAGTTTAGAGCTTATTCAGAAATAGTACAGTGGAAAAGAGCAGTGTTTTTTTTTTTTTTTATTATTATTAATCTTGGGTGTATGAGGTATTTACATCAGAAAAAAGTTCAACAAATGTGAAAAGTAAGGCTTTAAAAAGTTAACTTAAGGTTCAAGGTGACTATTGATACCCATAGGTAGATTTGTTTTGCAGTCTGGAGAGGGCATCTCAACATTAAAACATATAACATTAAAATTTTGAAAACACAGGACCAATACGTAGGACAATTAAAAACAGCACGGACAAAAGACATGGGCAGGTACTCCCAGCAGTTCATTGATGATGGTTTAAATAGACTAAATTAAATAGATAAAAAAACAACTAAAATAAATAAATAAAGTCATTAAAAATGCCAATAAACCCTATTATGAGCAAGATAAAAACATAAAAAATACATGATACCATGCAAGGGACAATAAATAATAAATAAGTCAAGACTATGTTAAAATAAACCAGACTCCAAGAATTACAAGAAGTACATCAGGGCTTATTTAAAAGAAAGAGCAGCAGGAACAAAGCTGTTCCTGTAGCTAGTGGTCCTATATTTGGGGAATTTAAATCAATTAAGCAAATTTAAATGTTATCATCATGTTTGGTGTGGAGTTAAATGTTTTTTCTGAAGTAAGGTGGTTAATCAACTAGATTGACGGGGCCATACTCATGTAAATAAGTACAAAGTATTAAGTAAGTATGAAGAACAGACAATTGTCCCCTGATGATGCAAACATATTTGCTGTATAATGAATAAGAAACACCTATCAGCATGTGAAGTTTGTGGACAATGTGTGCATGGTATCTATACTAATCATCCCCCCACAGAACCTGTAAAAACTTTCTTCAGTGACAAGAGAAGGTATATGTGATTGTTTTAACATGCTCCTCCCATAAATTATAGACTTTCTACTATGTGTTTATTCAGTAAGGAGTATTACAAACACGTAGAGCGGCAGACTTAAGCATCATTCCTGCGCTTTACTGCTATTGTTGGAATACATAAACAGCTATAACTCTGGATAGCAATTTGATAGGCTATATGGGATTCCCAAACAACATCACAGTTGCACTCCTGGCAGCTGAAGTATCTCCACTACCCAAGGTCGAGACAAGAACACGCAGGTCGGGGACAGACCAGGCTAGTGGTGAAGTGGAGCAAGAGGAGGTTCGGAGGCCATGTCAAACTGACGGATGGGAATATAGCACATTCACACTAGGATGCCCATGTGCACACACACACACACACACACACACACACACACACACACACACACACACACACACACACACACACAAATACACACAC
>JAPTGZ010006026.1:0-10407 GCA_029814645.1 Fowleria isostigma
ATAGACTTTTAACTTTGACAGGAAATTACTGTAAATAGGTTGATGGTATAACTGTTATTTTTACAGCAAACTAACATCAACAAATAATAGTTCTGTAAAATTTACGGTTGCCAAAACAGCGTACTGTAACGTCCTCCACATTGTCGCTGTAATTTTTACGGTGAATTTCTGGCGACCACAGCTGCCGGTATTTCACCGTAAATTATATGGATTTTTTTCCTTACATTGTAGGCTTAACCCATAAAGACCCAGCACTACATTTGTGTCAGTTCCCAGATTAAATTTTCCTCTATATTTAACCGTTTTTATCCATAAAGACCCAAACATCCACCATCGACCAAAACCATCTACTGACAGAATCTGTTTAATCCTGTTGATCCACTCAAATATGTAAATAATCGGTGTAAAATACAGTTATTCATCTGTTCATGATCATCAGATATGACTCATTTGGATGTTCAGAGACTCCGTAGTTACCATGGAAACACTTTCATCTTCTACAACACTGAGTCACCAGTAAAATCCATGGAGTTGGATCAGTGACAGTGGATGGACACACTGGGTTTAGGTTCAGTTAATGGTAGATTTTGCTGAAAAAGTCACTTTTTCTTGAGTTTTTTTCTGTCTTTAATACAATAATCCTCAACTGTACTCAAAACTCTCATGAACATCTACATGATTAGTAAATTAAATGTTGGAAAATACCTGATTTTCACTGAAAAAAAACACAAAAAAACACAAAATGCCAAAGATAATATTACAATAAATAGCGATAAACCACTTAAGGATGGTTAATAATAGGGAAACGTTTATTTGGGAAGTGACACATATGTCACACTGGGTCCTTATGGGTTAAAATGCAGCTTATAAGCGCGTGGCAAACTAAAGCGAAATAGTATTCACCAGGTTTTGAAACTCAAAAGTGTTTAATTCTCATATTTCTGATAAAAGCCTCATCAATCATTTCACTCGGTCTGAATAAAAGTTGCACAAAAAGACTGGAACAGAAAAGCTGCTCAAAAGAAAATTCTGGATGCTGCAAGAGGCACGACAAGTATATACATCGGGTTTACTTTCAAGCAATGGCAGAGGCTAAAACAGCTTTATCCAGAGCTGAAAAATGATAAGATGGAGGTGGACTTTCTTCTGAACAGGGACTTTCAGTTTGCCCCAATCATAGAACACAACAATACATGTGATAATGCAGCATCCCAATGCTAACAGTTAGCATAGCTCTGAAATGTTATAATATTTGTGCAGTGACGATAAGTGTTAGCGTCAGCATTAACTTCACCATTAGCATAAACAAACCAAGCGTCTAGCATTAGCAATCGTTTTAGATATAGTTGTAGTGTTACGGTCAGTGATGTTGATGTTAGCATCAGTATTAATTTCAGTGTAAACAAATGAAGCGTGTAGCATTAGTGATCAATTTATATTTAGCTGTAGTGTAATGGACAGTGTTATCATTGCATTACTGTTAACTTCATAGTTAGTTTAAACAACCCAAGTGTGTGGCATTAGTGATTGAGCTTGTGCACTTCATATACAATGGCAATTTATATACATGCACAATACTCAGTACTGTTCATATACATTTCATACATGACTACACAGTCATACATGGAAGGATTGGCAAAAAAAAAAAAAAAAAAAAAGAAGAGGAGAGCATGCTATATGTACAAGTATACACAAGAACCTGTATACCTGTATCATTATGGACAGTGTTATTGGTGTTAGTGTTAGCATCAGTGTTAAATTCACCATTAGCATAAATAAACCAAGCCTGTAGCATTAGCAATCACTTTAGATCCAGTTGTAGCATTGTGGACACTGTTATCAGTGTTACCGTCAGCGTTTACTTCACTGATGGTGCAAACAAACCAAGCATGTAGCATCAGTGATTACTTTTGTATTTAGCTGCAGCATTATGGACATTGTTATCAGTGTTAGTGTTAGCGTTAACTTCACCATCAGAGTAAACAAAGTAAGCATGTAGCATTAGTGATTGGTTTCGATTTGCTGTAACGTTATGGACAGTGTTATCAGTGTTATCGTCAGAGCTTGCAGCAGCTTCAGTGTTTATTGTGAAGTTGTCATTAACCCTGTTCTCAAATACAACTCTGGGGTTGTGTTTGACTGTGTTGGTCGTACAGTAACCAGAGCTAGTACAGTACATCACTAGCGGATTTCTCCGACTAATAGATAGGCATCAGAGGTCAGGCGGGGGAAGTGGGCGGCACTTTCATGACACTCATGTTCAAATTTTTACTAAGTGCTGTGCAACATGTCATGTTGGTAGGTATCACTTTAACAGTGAACACAAATTGAAACCAAATGTCAACAGAGAGATGTTCTATCTGGAGCTGAAGTCTGTCGCACTCATCACAGAGCTGAACATAAATGCTTTATCAGCCTTGTGCCCTCGGGAACTTCATCACAATAATTAAATGATAAACTGAAAACCCAAGAATATAAATCTGAAGTCAAAATAGTTTGGTCCTTATCCACTGGTATATAATCAGAAAGAGGCTTTTTTTTTTCTTTTTTTTCACAAGGTGACTTTGCAGTGGTAGAATTTCAGGTCCACTGCCGATAACAGAATGATTGTCGTGTCAGCAAACTCCACATTTTCAATCTCTCTCTCTTTAACACACATACACTTTATGGTAAAAGAATGAGTCCAGTGCACCTCCAGTAGGTGATGCATGGCGAATGAGAGTCCACTTCTTTTAAAGTCAGATTTGTCAAATACCAGGGGACGTTTTCCACTGCTTTAAGGAGCAGTGGAGCCAAAATTGGCTTTACGGACGGCTTTGATGAGGGATGTGTGGGTCAGGAGTTCTGATTCAAGCATCTCTGGTTCATCAGCCATTAGCCACTACACCAGGTGTATCAAACATATGGCCCGTGGGCCAAAACCAGTCCACTAAAGGTTTAAATCCGGCCCATGGGATGAATTTGGGTCACATTCAACCCAATTTAATCTCAAGTGGGCCATACCAGTAAAATAATAGCATAACAGCCAATAGATAATGACTACTCTGAATTCTTCTCTTTGTTTTAGTCCAAAAAAAATAACATTAAATTATGACAATACTTTCATTTCTAAACTATCCAAAATAAAAAAGATATGAATTACCTGAAAATAGGACCAAGGGTCCTGTAGTCCAACAGCTTATTTAAAGACATTAATTTACATTCGATTGACCATTCAAGGTCACTCAAGGTCAAAGGTCATGGCAACAAATGAAAGCCCATATGTGAGTTCCTCAAGTCATTCTGACAGAGTTTCAGAAGAGAAGCTTATTGAAAAATTGTTTACGGATAAAGTTTACTGACAAGGTTTATGGATGACAACTGGTACCAATAGTTTGTTGGAACCTCAGCCACTGGACTAGAAAAAACTGAAATTTCTTAAGAAAAATAAGTGCAATTTTATTTTGCTTCAACTTATCATTTACACATGTGCTATGCAAAGGTACAAAACAGTTAGTAACAGAAAGAATATTTTTTAAAATCCCTCTTGATTGTCTTTAGCTATATCAGGTTATTCACATTTTATTGTTAAAGGGTAGTTTGTAAATGTAAATATTTTCATAGTTTAGTGGGTTTTTTTGCACTAAAACAGAAAAGACTCTGGAGAAGTCATTATTTGAAGGTATAATGTAATTTTTTTCACATTAAACAAAGAAGAAACTTTTGAGTTCGTTACTTATAGATTATCATGCTATTATTTTACTGAGGAAGTCCTGACTCACATGGAAGAATTTAACTACTGTACCTCAGGATCTTGTTCACAAATGAAGGTAGGACAGAGTGGAAATTCAACAGGTGGATTAGGGCAGCATCTGCAGTGATGTGGATACTAAACTGGTCCGTTGTGGTGAAGAGGGCCAAAAGGCAAAGCTCTCGATTTACTGGTCGCTCTACATTCCAACCCTCACCTTTGGTCATGAGCTTTGGGTCATGACCGAAAGAACAAGGTCACGAATAAAAGCGGCTGAAATGAATTTCCTCTGCAGGGATAGATTAGAGATAGGGGGAGGAGCTCGGACATCCAGGAGGGACTCGGAGTAGAGCCATTGCTCCTCCACATTCAGAGGAGCCAGTTGAGGTGGTTTATCTAGTGAAGGTGCCTCCCTGGGGAGGTGCTTTGAGCAGGTCCACACAGAAGGAGACCTCAGGTGACCCAGGACACGCAGGAGGAATTATGTCTGTGGGCGTGGCCTGGGAACCCCCCAGGATTCACCTGGAGGAGCTGGTGGTAGTAGCTGGGAAAGGGGGCTGTCTGGGCTCATCTGCTGAGGCCGCTGTCCCGGCAACCTCGACCCTGATAAGAGGAAGAAGACGGTATGATATGGTATGGTACGGTACTTTACACGAGATCACATTGGGCTGCATGTGACCCCTGAACGAAAATGGGTTTGACACCATTGACTGTTAATATCTTCAGTGTAGTTATTGCACATTCATCCCAGGGGCTGAATTGGAACTTTTGACGGACCAGTTTTGGCCCATGAACTACATATTTGACACCCTGCTTTAGCCCATTACTTATCAGTGTTATACACAATAGTTAATGTTCTCTTTCCATCCTTGACGTTGTGATATTCCAATGATGTTGCCTTAATTCAACGTTTGATGGTGAAGGGTCAGTAAAATATAGACATCATGAAAACTCATGATGTATTTGTTTACATTTGGTTCCTGGAGAGAATTGACTTTTTCAGTTTCAAGCTTATAAACTTTGGGAACCTTCCCTCTAAGGCTCTTCAAAGTTACACTTGGCAATTTTGCATTAAAGGATAAAAGCTACACATCGATGTTTTCCAACAACTTTCCTCTTTTACCTCTAATTGATCCCCTCGTGTGTGAAGACGGCGAGTCCAAAGCTTCGTCTTTTCACCTTTGATGTGAAGGAGACTGGATAATTGTGAAGGCGAACCAGGCTGATGTGAAATGTGTGACCACCGGAAAAACGCAAAAATGATGGTGTAAACACTGCGTTAAGAAAAGAATACCTGACATAAATCTGAAGAGCACCCGTAATACAACGTCTACCTCCAACAAACATCTATCAGCACATACAAATAAAACACTTCATCATTTAATAAAAACTTCATGAATGATTCAGTCGTTTACTGAGCTGGAAGGAGGTAAACGGATTCAATGGACCCACCCTTACAGCGCTTCTACAAACCAATAATCACCACGTAGATTATTCAACACAGATACTGATAAAACAGCCTGAGCGTCAAATCACCACATACTTCACACAAGAGAAAGTGGATCTACAGCAGGGGGGCCCACACTTTTAAAAACAGGGGTGTCAAACATAAGGCCCATGGGCCAAAACCGGCCCACCAAAGGTCCCACTCTGGCCAGCAAAGCCCCAGAATTACACTGAGATACTGATTGATTGCTTATTTCATTTTGAATATAACATTAAAAACAAAACAAGAAACATTTATGTAAAAGTAAAGCTATTTGAAAAGGAGTGAGATGAAGTTACTCCTGCCCCCTTACTCCATCCTTCTAAAGTCCCATGTCATATTTTGGCATGGCTAATAAGGGCGTGATCCTTATGATGACATGATTTATACCATTGGATGCAGAACGGAAAAATTGTTTGGAGTCAATATGATGATTTTGACAGAGGTTATGATGAAATGTCCATTGTTGAACTTTGACCTGTACGTCAGCTGTACTGTGGCCTACTACTGTTAAACACTAATCAGGTTGATTAGAGAATATGGACAATCATTTGGACATGGTTTGTTATCAAGAATGCTTGACATGTGACCACTTGAGTGTAGACAGACAGACAGATATAAATACAAACTGACCAATATGTTTGCCCTCTGACAAACAACAAACTGAAATAAAAAAACAATACCCCTTTCCCTTTCGGAGGGAGGGGTTAAATGCTATACATATCAAAAAATAAGACTCTGTCCCTTTCATAACAGTTTGATCTTCAGTCTTCAGTGTCCATTCTGGTGTGTTAGTCGTACAAGTACTGGTCAACCTTTGTTATGTGCTGTGGTTTACAGATGGACCAGGATACTCAGTCATTTGCAAAAGGTGGAGCTCCACAGTGAGGAGAGGAGAGGAGATTTATTCCCATAGGGGTCAATAGAATTCCCTCATTAGCACCACCGGTGTCACCTTTGACTTTGAACCCATGTACTTCAAACACATCCCAACACATGCTCCAAAAGCCATCATTAGTATGTCCTGCTCTGCTGCATAACTCCAGCCAAGGTGAAAAGGCCATACCTGCACCTGCGTACACACATCTACACTCATATATAACCATCAGCCATAACACCCTGACCACTGACAGCACAAGTAATAACATCCATTACTTCATTACAACGGGACCTGTCATACACTCAACAAAAATAGAAACAACACTTTTATTTTAACTCTCATTTTCCATGAAATTAACTCAGAGATCTTTTACTTTTTCTATGTTCACTAAAGGCCTGTTTTTTTCAAATACTGTTTACAAATCTGTCTAAATCTGTGTTAGTACTTCTCCTTTGGGGACATAATCCATCCAACTGACAGATGTGGCAGATCCAGATGTTGATTAGACAGCAGGGTTATTGCTTAGCTGGGCCTTGGGCTGGCCACAATAAAAGGCCATTGTAAAATCTGCAGGTTTTCACACAGCACAATGACACAGATGTTGCAAGTTTGGAGGGAATGTACAGTTGGCATACTGACTGCAGGAATGTCCACCACAACTGTTACCCATCAACTGAATGTTCATTTCTCTACTGTAAGCCCTAAAACCATAATTATCACTTTAAGTATCACTCATAATTTCAACTTTTTATTTGATAATTTTAACTATTCATTTCACAATTTTGACTTTCTATCTCATAACTTTAACTCTTTATCTCATAATTTTAACTTTTTATCTTATAATTTTAACATTTATCTAGTAATTTTGACATTTAACTCAAAATTTCCACTTTTTAATCTCATAATTCTGAATTTTTATCTCATAATTTCAATTTTTAAATCTCATAATTTTACCTTTATTCTCATAATTTCAACTTTTCTTGATGATTTTTTTGTCTTACTGGCATAAATGGGCTTCCATACCCTTTTGTAGTAAAAGCAGTGCTATTTTTGCCACATATTGTATGTGACACACGACAGAAACCATATAACAATAGAGAATGAACGCTTTGAGTTGATGACTTTAGCCTGAGGAAACAGCAGTGGGAGAGTGTGTATGTGTGTGTTTGTGTGTGTATGCCTGTGTTTTTGTGTGTGTATGTGTGTGTTTTTGTATGCTGATGGTTAGCTCTGTTAACACGCCTTTGGTACCTCAGGGTCATTACCACCGCTGCAGAAACTGAATTTTATTCCAGTGTTTACCTCTGAGATTATGGAAACAGATTCATCCTTTTAGTTCCACTCCTGCTGATTATGGAAGCTCCTTTTGTTGTCTGGAAATGTTCCAGCCCTGGGTGTGTGTCTATGTGTGTGTGTGCATGTGTGTGTCCCAGGTCATAACACACATCATCCGACAATAGCTGGGTTTCCATTAAAGATTTCCACAAAATAAAAGCGATGTTTCTATAATTTTGACTACTTGTAGGTGTTTCCATTGAAGAGTGTTTGTCTTCTGATGAATGATTCTAGTAAAGTGACGTCTACCTATCTTGTTATATGTCGTAGTTCTCACAGAGAGAGAGAGAGAGAATGTGTATCTCATGTCACTCAAACTTTTTTGCGGTCTTTGACAGTTTTTGCGGCATTTCTGTGTTTCCATTACCAGTTTTCTATTGTATATTTCTGTTGGTAATGGAAACCCAGCAAGTGAGATAATATAAGGATTAGGGAAGCACAATATTGGAAAAAACTGACATTGCATTTTTTTAACCCTGTGATACATTTATACATACATACATATATATACATACCTATATCTATATATATATATATATATTGCAAGATAAAAAATACTCAGGAGGATATAATATCCATGTGGTGCCGACACAAATGGTCAAACAAATTAGTTGTGTTCTCAATGTGGCATCAATTGCAAGGTGCTGTCAGCACAGAACATATTTCAATATCATCGTTCTTGTAACAAAATTAATCAAAAATAACTGACTGATAACGTGTTTTTGCCACCAGGTCTTAATTATGACTTTTTATCTCATAATTTTAACATTTTATCTCATAATTATGACTTTTTATCTCATGATTATAACTTTTTTTCTCAATGTTTTAACTTTTTATCTCATCATTTTAACTTTTTCTCATCATTTTAACTTTTTATCTCATAATTTAAACTTTTTATGTTCCAATTTTGACCATTTTTCCTCAAAATTTTGACATTTTTTCCTCATAATTTTTACTTTTACATCTCATAATTGTAAGTTTTTTCTCATTATTTAAACTTTTTACCTCATTATTTTAACTCTTAAACCTCATTATTTTAACTTTTTATGTCATAATTTCAACTTTTTATCTCACAATTTTTCCTCATAATTTTGACCTTTACATCTCATAATTATGACTTTTTTTGTGGTCTAGCTATAAGGTCTTTTTTGGTCATTTTCTCTTGTCCATTGCTGATTTTCCAATGTTGTTACCAGTGACTCACTCCATGTGCGGGGGCGTGGTGTGAAAATTAGATGAGAACACATTGAGTTAATTTAACTCCTACATTGCAAGACCTGTGATGTGACTATTGCATATTGGATAAACATACATTGTGATCACGATGCTCAAACGATACATTGTGCAGCTCTAATTAGGATTAACTGGTCTTTTGTAATATGAAAATTCATTTAGTGCGTGTCCATGTTTATGCACATATTTGCATACACAACAAATCTAATGCTACTGTGTCCTTTATAGTTAGATTTCACCTCAGATTGCCAAATGTTAAACTTATTTGTGTGACTGTGTTTTAGAAGGAGACAGAAATGGAGAGAATTTGTGACAGATGAGACAGAGCTGATCTAAAATACCAGTCCTCTTCCACAGAGGAAATGAAAGTATTACCAGCTCAGAAAAATGCAGCAAAACAACACATTACAACAGGGTCATTCTTGCCTTTTTACCAACAAATATGTTTTTATTTTGCATAATCTGAAAGTGCTGAATAAGATGACTATGAATAATTTACAGCAGCTCTGGGAAATCATGAAATGATTCCGCTGTCAGATTGACATGTGCCTTTATCAGAGGCTCTGCTCCGAGCTATTTGTGTCTCCAGTTTTATTTTTTTCTGTCTTTTTTCTCTGTTTTAGTTGGGAAGCTGGTCTCGTCTGTGGTAACCTGTGCTCATGGGGATGAACACTTACAGTCACCTGAATGCTCACCAGAACACGAGTCCCAGAGGAAGGTATTACTAAGAAAAGCCTCGAGTCAAACACTGATCAGATAGAATAAGACAGAGGGAGAAACTTTATAGAAGCCAAGGTACAAAGACTATAGAAATTGGCAAAAGAAGCACAATTTAATATAACTGTAAAGTGTAATCTACAGAAATCACTGGGAGAGTAGATTAAATATTTAACCAGCATTGAGTACAGTCATGTGGAAAAGCAAGTACACCCTCTGAAATCTACAGGGGACATTTCAGGACATCCTAGAAGACGTTAATAATAACCTCAGGTGGAAAATGACAAGTCAAACAAGTTAATCAACAACAAGTTCATCTGTATCTGTGAAAAAACTGAGCATACAACATAGTTTAGAAGCTTGTGTGGTTTATTTATATGTGCTCACACACACACACACACACACACACACACACACACACACACACATATATACTAGCATATACATATAATGTTGGGAAGTAGTCGGACTACTTTATTTAGTTTACCCATTAGTCTGTCAGTAGTATTTACTCACTATTATTATCATTACTTGAGCAGGTTCAGTTTGAAGATATTACTGGACACACAAGCAGAAGCATAAATGTCAAATGGATTCAACGTGAGGCAAACATGATGTTTTAGTTATTTTTGGAATATTTATTTAAATATATTACTTAAATCTGAAGCTGATAATACATCCTTGTTCACATTTTACTTTAAATGAATCAATCTCTTCCACACATCTAAACTAATCAACCAAACTAATTTAAACATGTAGTTTCTTGTGTTTATTACCATGTTAAGTTGGCACACCTTAAAGTAGCTTCATTTGTAGTGACCTACTTCTGTGGTGTTTGTGTAACTTAGCTCGCTACATTTGACAGGATGGTAGCTTCTGTGCAATGAAGCTTCATTCATGACAGAGTAACTGGTAGCTTAGCTCACTACATTTTCCAAGTAGCCTACCCAACACTCTATCTATCTATCTATCTATCTATCTATCTATCTATCTATCTATCTATCTATCTATCTATCTATCTATCTA
>JAPTGZ010006032.1:0-10406 GCA_029814645.1 Fowleria isostigma
ACAACCACTCTCACATTCACACCTATGGACAATTTAGATTAATTAACTTATCAGTGCATGTCTTTGGATGGTGGGAGGAAACCAGAGTACCCGGAGAAAACTCACACAGACATGGGAAGAACATGCAAAATCCACAAAGAAAGGTCCCACCTTGCCTGGTGCTGGAATCGAACCCAGGACCTTCTTCCTGTGAGGCACGAGTGCTAACAGCATAGACATACATATATGTATATGTATCATCAGCAAATTGGGGCAGCCATGGCTGAGATGGCTAAGCAGTTGGCTGGAGAGTTGGCTAGGGACCGAAGGGTAACCAGTTTGATTCCCCAGACTGGCAGAGAAATGTTGGCTGATGCGCCTGACAGGCAGCCCACTGCTCCTTAGCATGCAATATGTGTGTGTAATATAACATGTAGGATGGGTTAAATACAAAGAAAAATTATCAGTGTAAACTGACAATAAAAGATTCTTCTTCTTCTAAATAAAGCATTCCTTCACCTTCTCCCTTCTTCATTTATCTTCCTATGTTCTGTTAAAGTGACTCTTGTTCTCATTGTCTGCTCTCTTTCTGTCAATTTACTGAGATTTCAACGTGATACCATGACTCACGTGAATATACATGCCCCTTTTACTTGGCGTGTTATCTTTATGTATTATATGCTGTCCTTGTGTATGTTCACGCTGTGTCAAATGCGACACAGTAGGGGTTAGGGTTAGGTTTACAGTTATAGGTTAGGGTCATGTGAACCAGAGATTTGAGTGTAAATTGACATGTGATCAAAGGGAAACTACATGCACATGGTTGAAAATGTGCATGTATAGCACACCAAAAACCATAAGAAGTAACATGACTTACAATGCAATCTCATGAGATCAGTGTTGAGATTCTTCAAACTGTCTCCGGTTCTTTACATGTAAATTATGTCACAACTAAGCAAAACATTGGCAGCACTTCAATAATACATGTATCTGCATTCTCTCAATAGGTCATAGATTTCAGTGAATAAAAAGCCCTGTTAGATCTACACACTGTCAAGCAACTACTGGTAAAATTTTTGTTAAAAACAAACTCCTCTCTGAAAGAAGGAAATATATAATGTGATTGTCAAAAAGTGTGTGATCCATGTCCTCCATCCGCTGCCCTTAAGTGGACATTTTATGGCTCCTCTTTTGCTCTTTTTTACTCCCATGACTCTCATCAGTGTTATTTTCAGCTGCAGCTGTTTTCTTGGAAGTAAATGAAAAAAAGTCCTGACTACCCTCCAGCATTTACTGATTCTGAACCACACAGGAGGCTGGATAAGGTACACCCATGTAGTATTAGTCATAGACTTTATTACTGCTGCCACCATTAGTCGACATAATCAACCATGAAAATTAGCCAACTGCAGTTTTTTTAGTTGGTGTATCAGTTTACCATTGACCACCTTTTTAATTTTGGTCTCTCGTCTCAAATGCAGTAGGAGCGGGATCTTCCTGTAACCGGTGCCAGACAAAGCTACTAGTATGGGCACAGCTTCATGCTGGGTATGCCGCAGGTATGCCATGGGTATGCTGTGGTGGCATGAAGTCACAGTACATGGGGAATCCATGCCAGCATTGGTGTCTGCAGTTGTACGGCCATACCTCAGAGAGAAAGAGACCCCTGTTTTATAAGCTTCTTAAGGTTCAGTCCTACCTCGGTTGGTGGGTGAATACTTCATTCACGGTCCACCCCCTGCTCTTACGACTCAAAATAAAATCAACACAACAAAACACTTGATTTATTTTTTTTATTAGTGGCTTCAATTATTCGACAAATCAAAAAATTGAAAGATTAGTTGTTAGAAAATTAGTTAGTGGCAGCACTAGACTTTGGTTTGTAAACCTCATTTTCACTCGTTTTGAACTAGGGATGCCAGTTTTGGTTTGGGGCTCTGCCACGGCTGCTGTGAGCTGAAATTCGGTTATGAGCCAGAGCTCTGCTGTGCGCCTACTATGAGCTCTGAAATCTGTGATGTCATCACAGATTTAAGGTCCATGGTCCTTCTGTGAAAGACCACTGTCACAGTTGGGAGGAAGAGCCTATGGTGGCCCAGAGGGACACGAGGGAGAGATGAAATTGATTTGATGATTACCCTGTTTTAAAAATAGTACTAATTTCTTTGAAAAATCAGATTTCGATTTAAAATTGATTAATCGTGCAGCCCTATTATGAACATCTTGACCTGCACAAATTGGATGAGAACTTGGAAAATATGTATACCAAAATAAAATAGTAGTTTAGTTTTGTGAACTAATATGGGGGCAGAGCTTATGCCATGTTCACACTGATACCATTTATAAACAGGTATTTTCCTTCTCCATTAGAAAAGAAATCTGTTCACAAAACAATGTACCAATAGCTACAAACAGGTATAAAAAAAAAAACGCTGGATAAACCATTGGTTCTGTTGGACTTAAGTGTGGAAAGTAGATAATACAAGAAAGCAAAACTCAGAGGCCTTAATCTGTCATGAGAATGAGTTAAGGTATAAACTGAAGAAACTTTAAGGGTTTGCTCAGATTGAGTGTATTCCTATATTAAGAGAATTTTACCACTTATACATTACTGGTCCAGTTTGTATTCATGCTGACCTTAATCTCCTGCAGGTCATACACAGATTTATACAATTACAGGATTCAGATTCTCTTCACTATACAGTTGTAGATATGGACAACACACCGAAATGAACCTTCTGCTTTTAACTGATCACGAGAACATGCAGACACCACACACACTGCAGACAGCAGCCGTGGGCCCAGGGAGCAAATGGAGTGAGAGTTACGTGCCTTGCTTAAGGGCACATCAGCCAACAACTTTTTCCTGCCAGTTTGGGGAATCAAGCCGACAACCCTTTGGTCATGAGTCAACTCTCCAGTCGACTCTCCAGCCTTCTAGGCCACAGCTGCCAGATCAATAGGAGTGTGACAATATACTGATATGGGTAACTATCGCAATATTTAATCTTACGATCGATTATTGATACATTCTCGCCACATATTGATTTTTTTTAGGCTATTATTATTAAAGGACAGCCACTATAAACTTCTTTCACTTTCACTTCACTTCATCCCCAGTTAGTGGAGTCACTGTTTTACATGTCCTCCAGGGGGCGCTCCTCACATGAGTGCCTGAAAATTGGGCAAAAGTCACAGAAGAGGAAAAAAACAAACAACGGAGCTACTATGGTGAACTGGAGCAGTGAAGTGAAACTGATGCATGCACCGTTTGCATCATATGAATCCAACGTGTGGACTCACTTTGTCTTTTATATATGGATGAAACAAAGGGCGTTTTCACACTGTACTCGGATCCGTACTGTACTCGGGTACGCTTCACACCTCTCCAACTGTGTGCATTCACATGTACGTACTCCAGCCTGGATTTGAGTACGAATGGATGTTACGGGACCGAAACAGTAGGTGGCAATGTGGAGGGAATTCTGTCGCAGTGCAACAAACGCGGAAGTCAGAAGAAGACAAACCCTTACATCATCAACCGAGCGAGTGCGCTATTATTTGTCTACAATGGCGACAAAACAAACAGTACTGTTGTATCTGTTATCCTGTTTGAGACAATGTGAAGAAGAATGTTTGTCGTTGTCGCCAATATATTTACCTGCAACAATGGTGTTGTCCTTTTGTTGTATAGTGGATTTAAACAATGAATATTTGGGCGCCATTTACGGTCTGATGTTGATTTGGTCACTTCCGTAATCGGAGTCGTGAACAGACGTAGCATCCAGTCTAGCATCATGTACATGTACCCGTACTGTACTGGAGTACGGGCGGTGCGTATCCGAGTCCACCCTTCTCATCTGTACTCCAGTACGGTATGCTGGTACGGTACGTTTGCATTCACATGGACAAAATGAAGCGGACCTGAGTACGTAGCGTACTTGGATACGAACTCAAGTACGCTGTGTGAAAAGGCCCAAAGATGGAGAAGGACTTTGCAGTTTGTACAAAGTACGAACTGTCACAAAAATATGATACACAGACGGCACAGTTAACATGCACAATGTAGAGACATGAGACAATAAGTTTATGAATTAGTTTAAAATGAGACTGATCTGATGAAACGGTGTTGTCACTCCTGTTCTTATAGCATTTGCCGTGTTATGCGTACACATTCTGTGCCGTTCTACACCGTTATTAGACGCCATTTGAGCAATGTATGCCAAGATCTCCGGTTCACATTACATTAACCCTCAGTGCACTGTATTGACTCAGCATTCGGATTTGAAAGGGGGTTAACAACAGTGTGTCGGGCATGAAAGCTTATAATACGTGCAGACAACACGCCAATTAAAAGTGGAGTGTATATGTGTCATGGTATCATGTTATTAAAAATAGTGTTAGTGTGTCAAAAATAAATAAAATAAAATACAAATATTTAATAAAATAATCAAAAAATAATAAAATAATAATAATTATAATAATAATAATAACAATACAATGATTAGTAAAAATAGTGTCAGACACCTAAAAAAAAATCTTGTTTACAGTTATGTTGCACTAAAACAGTGTCAATGTTTTGTCACCATTACTGTTTGTGCTCTGGTTAAATTATAATAAAAAACTCAAAACTATGATTTTTTTTTTGTTTGTAAAAAAATAGATACACAGATTTATCACAAGTTTTCAAGAGCAATATATTAATAATCACAGTATTGCCATATCGAGATATTATTATCGTGAGCCATATATCGCATATCGTATTGTGAGGTAACCTGAGATTCCCAGCCCTACAGATCAGTGTTTCAGTTGAGAGTTTTTCAAAACTTTTAGTTTGTAAAGTGTTTTCAAAAATCTTTTAACAACCTATGACACTGTTTATATGTAAAGCAGATGTTCAACCAGCTATTATAGTGTGGTATTACATGGAGCATTAGTATCTTCTGAGCACGAGAGCAAATAAAACGATAAATGACTGGTGAAATAATATGGACCGTTAAAGAAAAGCCATTCGTACCTGTCCATGCAAACAGAATACACAGAATATTTGAAATAAATGCTTTGACAAACCATTGCTTCTGGTAGATTTTAACATATGGATACATATTAATTTTGCAAAATGATATATGATATACATTATATATACTAAAGATAATATAATATGCCAAATATGATGACTCTGCTCCAACCCACTATTAAGAGAAGTGCAAAATACCTCATAAGTGATTTCACAGTTAATTGGATTACACTAGTCAACCAGAGTCAACTATTCAGCATAGGGTGGCTATGGTGCAGTTGGTAGACCGGGTCGTCCAATGATCGAAGGTCGGCGGTTCAAATCCCGCCTCCAACTGTCCATATGTCGAAGTGTTCTTGTGCAAGACTCTGAAGCCTAAATTGCTCCCAGTGAGGCCTGGCAGCGCCTTGCATGGCAGCAACCGCCCACTGGTGTGTGAGTGTGTGCATGAATGGGTGAATGTGATGCTTGTATTGTAAAGCGCTTTGGGCACCATTAATGTGCAGAAAAGTGCTATACAAGTACCGACCATTTACCATTCAAAAAAAAGAACTTTTATAATTCACAATCATCCATTTCAAGTAAATTCAATCTGAATCCAAAGGCTTCAGATTCAAGACGATCATGTCAGGCAAAAGTGTGTCTATGTCTAAGTGTGCCAATCCTTTCCTCTTATCTATCATCAGTTGCCAAAGCATGAAAAGTTAATCAGAAAAAACACTTTTAGAGAAATGACAGATTATTTTGATTTGTGTTAAATATGTGCTCTGTTGATATAAGTGGAGAAAAAGTGTTAAAATGAGAATAAGGAATTTTGTGAAATAAAGTTTTTTTTTCTTCTTTTAAGCAAAACTTTTAAGTATTATTTCTGGTTGGAATACAGTGAACAGTAATGAGACGACCTGCTGAGCCTGTGATGAATTATAACCTTCTGTTTCGATAATGTAGGGCACCTTTTCATGGAGCTTTTGTAACTGGGAACAAAGAGCAAAGGAAGCTTGAACGTCTATGGAGAAAAACCTGTCACTGTGCACACTGAAGTGCAGTGTGTTTTTAGTGTGTATATGTGCTGAATCCTGGGCTTTCAAATCCCTCATAAATACTAAAGCAAAGTTAAACCAAAGTTTGCTGATAAAAACTAACTGGAAACTAAAAATTAACTAAACTTTCAACTAGGATTTTGATAAATAAAAAAATAGCAATATTTAATCTTATGTTTGATTATCGATGTGCTCTCACTGCATTTAATTTTTTTAAAGGCTATTATTCAAATATAGCTGCTATAAACTTCTTTCACTTCACTTCCTCCTTAATGAGTTGAGTCACCATTTGGAGTGGCCAGCCCAATCCCAGGACCATAATCCGATTGAAAACTTGTGGGGTGACATCAAAAATACTGTTTCTGAGGCAAAACCAAGAAATGCAGCGAAATTGCAGAATGTTGTCACATCATCCTGGGCTGAAGTACCTGTTCACAGGTGACAGAAGTTGGTCGACTCCATGCAACACAGATGTGAAGCAGTTCTCAGAAACCGTAGTTATACAACCAAATATTAGTTTGTGATTCACAGGAATGCTGAATCCTGAAAATTTTTCGGTTTATACAGTAAATATTTGAGGTTGTAAAGAAAAATGCAAACAGTGCTATTTTTTTGAACATTCCAATATTAATTTTCAAAATTCACACATTTTTCTTCAGATTTTGATTTAGGATATAAAGTGCAGTGTTCCCAATGCATCAAAATAAAAACTACTATATTAATTTTGAGCTTTACTCACATTTGTAAACACACTGCTGTTATTTTGAACACACAAGTACAGTAAAAAAAAAAGCAACATTGGTGTCTGTTTAAAGAACGTAAGTATAACATGTAGTTTCTATCATATTAATTCATGCTTAGTGGTTAAACATATTCAGATCATATAGTTTTAACGTGACATGCAAAACTCTTAAAATTACAAAATTGCTTTATGTCAACATGACCTAATGGGTTTTTGTAGCACTCCCATCTGCTGTACCTCTCCAAAGCAGAAGATGGCATCATTTTTTAGCATAATTTTCTAGCTTGGATCTAACCTTAACTTTAACCCTAAACCTACAATTAAAGCACCAATGTAACCTAGATCTGTCAGAGAATAATCAAACCAGATGCTTCATAAGGATTCCCACAACAGAATGAGCAAAGATACATTGACTCATGATGTTTCAAAATGGCAACTTCAAGAACAGGTGTTCTGGCTGACTCCGCCTTCAACCACAATGGTGGAGTCTGATTGGTCTGGGAAACTTAAAGTAAGAAACCGTGACAGAACAGAAGGGTTGAGTCTCTCAGGATCCAAGAACTGAGCAACAGGTTATCTGTAAATACTTCATGGAGCTAATAAAACTCACTGTAATGATGCATGATTAAATACATACCACTTAGTAATGTAGATCTATTACCCTATCAAAAAAAGTTATCCATAATCATACTATACAAGTTAATATGAACCAAGACAATTTGAATTATCCCTTAAATATGTTGAAACAACCTTAACAAATTAAGCTGGACCCACACATTGCAAATAAGTAATGCCAATATTTTCAGTTCACTCAACACTTACAATTACTTGGTTTAACAAAATTGTGTCTCGCTAAATGAAAGCATTTTAATTAGGTGGAAATTATTTCCATAATTTGATTACGTTCATCCAACAAACTATTTTTTTTTGAGTGATAGTGTACAAGCAGTGAAGGTAAACTGAAAGATGCGGCATCGTTTAAACCCAAAGTGCGGACTCACCAAAAGAAAAGACAGCAGTTTTTTGGGTTATTTGTCAGGTGCAGAATTCAAAAAGATCAAAGTAGTGGGTAATAAAACTCAACAAAAGATACATTTTAAAAAATCTACTCAGTTACTGCTAGAGCAAAATAAATAGATTTCATACCAATCTGAAAGGTTTATAAATTAACAAAGACGAAAACAAAGGACATTTCATCTACAATTTCAAAACGTTTAAGTTCGTTTTGTAAACACACACAACAGTTTGTTTTTGAATTTTAGTTTTTGTTATTTCGTTAGTTTTCGTTAATGATTATAACCTTGTAAAGTAACACGCGCAATGACAGCCACAAACTGAACTGAAACTATTCAGAAACTCCTGGCCTTTATATAGAACTTCAATCACCTCCAAGATGATTCTTATTTCAATGTCACCATAAGAAAAGTAACTCTAAATAAATTTTAAATTACCAACCATATTTTTTTGGGTTGTAATAATGCCATTTAATATCTTGTATTCACACAGTCTGGTCTTGGTGTGAGGCACTAAACTTCCTTTTAAAGGGGACATCCTCATTTCTGCCCTTTGTAAAGTGTTGAAAACACAACCTAAACCACATCTGTTCACACATGGATCGATGGAACTCGAACCTTAAACCATAAACGGGTTGACAGGTCCTTACAATATTAAATACTAGGTCTGGGGGTGGAATTCTAGTTCAGCTGAGGGTAAAATATGTGTTAGTTAGCATTAGCGTAAAGCCCTGGGAACTGAACTCAAGATAACGGACACTACATGTCTACGTGACATGCAGCGTCTGCATAATGTACAAAAAAGACAGGACTAGAGATAAGAATGAACGGAACACAGATAAAACTCCTTTTCACAGTGTTAATCCAAATTCATGCCTTCATCGGCTCAATGAGACATTTTTATTGAATGGATGTCCAAAATGAAGGGAACAGAATAATTCAACCTGATAACATCTGTTAGAGGTATATCATCAGGCAATGCCGGCATAATAGTGCATTTAAACCAACACCGCTTACGTTTTTAGCCTTCACACTATATTTTCCCGGTCAGTTGGTGGTACAACAACTCACAGCAGGTTCAATTACACTTTCTTCATCACTCCACAGCATCTCATTCACTTGTACTTGCACTAGATAACTTGTGGTCGTGGGTAGAAAATCTAAAATAACTACAAAAACTACAAAATTTGACTGCTATAAAATATACTGAAATGTCACTTATTTGATAAGAGCATGCGCAGCACATATCAGACCAAGAAGAAAATTTGTACTTGTCATTATTTATGGATTATTATGTTATTAATTTACTTGAAATCACATAGGTCTGTATGAGGCTCCTGAACTAAAATGAGTTAATAATTTTTACATTTCATAAATTCATCCCGCGGGCCACAATGGACCCATTGGCGGGTAGGTTTTGGCCCCAGGGCTGCATGTTTGGACACCTCTGATCTAAGGGTTTGTTTTCTTCTGACTTCCATGTTTGTTGAATACTGACAGAATTCCCTCCACATTGCCATCTACTGTTTCGGCCCCGTAACACCAATTCGTACTCAAATACAGGCTGCAGTACGTGCATCTGAATGCAACACTTCCAACACTTGTTCAATCTTTGACAACTCAAATTCAAAGTCAGATTTCATCTCCTGCTCCTGCTTCTACACAGCCGTCATAGAAAGTGTCCTCACCACATCCATCATAGTCTGGTTCAGCAGTCTTCACACACTCTCCCGGAAAAAACTACAACGCATCATAAACAGCACATCAAAAATCATCTACCATCACTGCAATCACTACACCACAAACAAACACTCAATAGAGCCCGAAAAATCCCCTCTGACCCCACTCACCCTGCACATTATGCCTTCCAAGCTCCTGCCCTCTGGGAGGCGCTACAGGACAACTGCATCAAAAACAACCCGATTCAAGAACAGTTTCATCCTCATTGCGATAAACATTCTGAACTGTGAACGCTGAGACTGATCAGGCAAAGCTCCCTGTGTGATATGTGTATGTGTATTTATGTGAGTTATGATGGAATCTGTACTAAGATGCTGTACTGGAAACAAATTCCACCAGTGTGAGCTGTGTGGTCATTAAAGAATCATTCATTCATTCATTCATTCACTGTGGGAAAGATGTGAAGTGTATTCAATTACAGTACAGATCCGAGTACATCGTGTGAAAAAGCCCAAAGAGAGTGCATGTTTTCTCAGGTGCTAACTGGAACACCAGTCTGTGTGTGGAGGTCGAATACAGCAGGATCAGTTATTGGGTGAAGACGAGTTTTGATAACTTTCCAAACATCTGGCTTTGGAGCTGAGTCAGAACAGTGAACAGAACCACGGAACCTTCTGGCTTCACACTGGTTCAATCTATGCAGAACATAGCGGATCATTAGTGGATGTCCTCCATCTCGATCTGTGTCTTCAGCATCACAACAGTGTGGAGTTACTGAAGGGCTCATACAGTGTGAAATGTTCTGTTATAGTATGTGTGGACATTAGAGCTGCACAATATATCGTTTGAGCATCATTCAATTCAATTCAATTCAATTTTATTTATATAGCCCAGTATCACAACAAGGTTACCTCACAGGGCTTCACAGAATTTAA
>JAPTGZ010006067.1:0-21513 GCA_029814645.1 Fowleria isostigma
ACTTTGTCTCCAAAACATCTTCCATGTGCTGTCCCTCTGATGGACTCATTCCTGATCCTATCCATCCTCGTCACTCCTAGAGAACCTCAACATTTTCATCTCTGCCTCCTGTCTTTTTCTCTGCCACTGTTTCAAAACCATACAATATCGCTGGCCTTGTCTTGTACTTTTCCTTTCATTCTTGCCGATACCCTTTTATCACACAACACACCTGACACTTTTCTCCAACTATTCCAACCTGCCTGCACACGCGTCTTCACCTCTTTTCCACTCTCCATTGTTCTTGACTGTTAAGCCTAAGCACTTTCTATTCTGAGAATGTAACGAGTATAAAGGACAGATATTTATGCAAAAATGTAGGGAGTCAAAGTCAAAAGAGTTCAGAAAAATAAGTAGATGCTGAAAAAATCTACTTAAGTACAGTAACAAATACTTTCCACCTCTGTGAATGAGTGATATGAGAACAGCACATTTTGTTTTATGTCTGTTTTTATTTAAATAACACTCTGAAACACACCCACAATATTTACAGTACAAGAGTTATTTAGCCAGCAACAGAAAAGGTGATCGACTGTAAAATAAAGGCAGTGTTTTCTACTTGTGCAACCGTCAGTGAGTCGTGTCTCCAACCTTGTTAGATTACAAGCCAGTCGTATACCTGAATGCAGAGGCAGAAATCTACTGTAGGATGGAAGGCTGACGTGATCGTAGAATACTTTAAATAGTGCCTCTGAAAACATCTGTATTGTCTCCGCTGTAGAGAAATAGCACCCAGCAATAAAAGACAGCACTGAAGTCCATTTCACACACTAAGGATTACATAAGGATTAGAGATGCACCTTATGTTGAAAAAAATCAACATTTTTCTCTTTATTATGGCTTATGAACACTCATAATGGCAATATTATTAAAATTTGATGGTGCAATTCACAAATTAACACACATTCCTCATGCATTTTGAATGATCCCTTTAGGTGCTTTCATTTCAGTTCATTTTATACTCAACCACATCAACTTTAAAAATCCAAAAAAGTTTTTTTTTTTTTTGTATACGACTTGAATTGCTTTGACATGATTTGCCTCTGAAGGGTGTACACTACATTTATTTTTCGGTTGACCTTTGGCAGCAAAAATATCGGATTCATCTAAAAGGACACTAGTACAATCAGTTAACAGTATGATATGAAATATACTGCTCATATTAACAGATGTGGAATATAAATCTGAATAAAATGTAGTCATGCCCATACAATGCAATGGGTAAAATGTGAAAACCTGTTACATTTATACATCCATGCATCAATAAATAAATGTTACAATAACAAAAGAAAATTGAACTAAAACTAAGCATGAAACTCACTGATAAATGATTGATAATGTTTTATTCTACAGCCCACCAGTGTATAGTTTTACTAAGAAGGTGCAAGTCAGACAATTAACATCCTCCTGATGTTCTGAAGATAAGACAAAATAAAAGCAGCACAGCTCAACACTGACTCGAGTAATTGAGTTGGTACATTCCAGTAACAACTCTAAATTTTATCTTAATTCTTCTAAAATTACAAAATATGGTATTTGTTTGAGTTATAGGGCTCTGGTGCCTTAGTAGAGGTGTGCTCATAATCAATTCACAGGATGACATGTTATTTCACTTTATTTTAGATTTCAAATATGCCAAAACGTGAAGCAGCTTTGCAAAAAATGAAAACCAATGCTTATACTTTGATTTTTAAAATATAATAAAAGTGCTCTATCCACGTTTAAAATTTCAGGTGCCCTTAGTTGTGCAAAACTGCATCCCATTCCCTCGCCTCTGCTCATCCCCCGATAGTTCCTAGAGCTGGGCTGTAAAATAAGGCATTATTGAGTTGGCTGGCCAAAAACTAAATCCACAGCATAACAGCCAAGTTAAAGCTTCATTCCCCAAAACTCCAACTCATTTGAGGCCACTGCTATAATAACATGACTTTTTCCCCTTGGAAAATGATTCACTATATCGTCTCCCAACTGAGACAGCTCATCTTACCACATGGCACATGTAATCCCAGCAAAACATTTCTCTGCAGATAACCGCTGCCCAATAAATTCAAAATGATATTTTTCACCAACTGTGCAATAGAACAAAATGTCCATTTGAAATAAGAGTAATGGCAAAGAAATGGCTTTTCTAAATGTTCTGTGCTGAAATGAAACAAAGTTGAACACATTGTAACTTAAATAGAATATAATGTAGCAGTCTGACAATAACCTCAAGGGACTGGTGTGTAACATTGACATTATTTACGATGGAAAATGCAATCATTAGATGTGCATTCATCTATGATCATCTGTAACAGTGTTTAACCAGTTCCAATCTGGAACATCACTTCTAGATGCTACAGACCAGCCCTTTAAAGACAATGAACTATGTGACTTGTTCCCAGTAAAGAGCAAAAATCAGCAAGAATGGGTGGGGTTTTTTTACAAAAATAAGAGTGTTTTGTTTTTTGTTTTTTTGCGGTTGTGTGCAGCTCATTTACTGTAAAATCCTTGTTGACTATTACTGATAACACCAAGCTGCAGTCATTTGCTGTTTAGTTTACATTAGAACAGCTTGAAACTGCCATAGAGCAAGGGCTCGTTTTGCTAAACAAGGATCCCTTTAGTGGAGGTAGCGAACAAAAACCTGACAAACTAAAAATAAAGACAAGGACCATGAGCAGGAAACTGACAAGGCAGGAATAAATCCACCTTAATGCTAACAACAGCTGAATGTCTTACACCTTCAGGAGCAGTGATGAGACCTATTTATTGATGGAAACTTGAAGTGGAAAACAGAGAAGTAGCATCATGCAGGTTGGTGAAAAATAAAGGGAATAACTGTTGGTACGGTTTTAAGGCCTGATGGGGACGTGCAGCTGCGCAGCTCACGTCTGATGCACCTCATGAAACATAAGCTCTCGGGGGATACGGGTTTCTGGACCATACATCTTGCCGGCTCGCCGCTCAAACGCAGCAACATTCTGCTTCACAACCTCGTCGAAGAACATGGTGGCTAACTGGGAATGCAGCAAAGAGCGGAACTCAAAGGATATCTGTCAGAAACACAAACACAACAGTCCTCTTAATATGCACCAAGGACAACGCATTATAGTTCTAATCAAGAATATGGAATAAAACACAAAACAAAGGGTACGTAAACTGAGTAAATCAAAACAGGTACTTACAGAAAAGTCTACTGTACATGTGCGAGGGTAACCTGGAATGCCAGGACTGAAGCGCCATATCGTCTCTAGGTGATTGAACAACTTTCCATCTGTACACACAGCCTAAAAACCACCATAAAAAAGACACCACGGAATTAAAACAGCTCTGGTATATAATAGGACAAACAGGCAAAGGTCTTATTATTCACAGGACTGGTAGACGTAGGGATATGGACTGAAACATGTGCCACCAGAAACTGAATGTGAATCACATAATTTGTATTGCTTAATTTGAATCATTGCATTGAGAAAGTGAAGCTGATAGTATACCGGTAATTAGAAATTTAATTTATTAGTTTGGAAATGGACTCCAATAAACTTGAAACTGAATGATAGATTATGACATTTTATTCAGTTTCTCTGAAACTATATTTGATCCTCACTGAAAACTGCACTCTATATTTTCACATTCATTTATCACAATTCAAATTTAGTTCTCAAAATTAAATTTCTATTTACTGTGACCGAAATCTGGGTATCTAAGGAAGAGTGGTTGCACACAGATGCACAGGACTCCTCTTCGGCCAATCCATGGTCAAGTGAGCCAGCCTTCTTCCTCCATTTCAAGATAGGTGGCAACAAATGACCACTCTGTTATGTTCTCTGAAATGTAGGTGCTGATTGGCTGAAGAGGAGTACTGTATATCTGTACTTGATTGCTCTTCCTTAACTACCTGGTTGTCTGTCACAGGTAAATTGAAATTGAAATTTGAGAACTGAATGTAAAAATATACAGAGTAGAATTTTCAGTGAGGATCAAAAATAGTTTCAGAGAAAGTGAATTAAATGTTATAATCTTACATTGTTTCAATTTTATTTGACTGATAAATTTCAAATTATACCACTCAGATTCAGTTTTTCAATGCAATGCGAAAAATTAAACAACCCAAATTCAAATCCAGTTTCTGGTGGCACATACCTGAGCCAACATAGGGAAACTGATAGCACTTACTTTGACTAAATGAGGCCGGACACTAGTGATCATAGACGTGTATCGTTCCACCACTGGAGGGAAACCCACTTCAAGCTGGGCTTTAGAGTGGCCTGCTCGTTTCATAATGGTCTGGGACTTCTTACACCATGGCACAAAATGCTTGTAGTCATCAACATTGGCCACCACATCGTACATCTCCTGCATAGAATACCTAAGAAAGAAAGAAGTAATTAGAGTGAAGAAATCAAAACATCCTTTTATCATTGTTATTTAACAGATACTATGAGTGGCTCATGCTAGAAAATTACCCAAGTATCCTACGCTCGGAGTACTCCTTCCTTTTGTTGGTAAGGCTGATGAAGTTTCTGCTTTGGGGAACAGTGGTCATTGTGTCCCAGTCTTGAAGGCAAAGCACTCTGGGAGTTCTTGTCATTAAAATGCCACATGATGACAAGTGTCTAAAAAGGTAAGAGGAAATTTCCTGTGAACCATTTTCTGGAATCAGAGGGACAAACACACCACAATGCATTGCACTTTCCAGCAGTGGAGTAATTGAGAACAGGCAGCATGCTAGAGCAGGTCAGCACAGAAAGCCTGTGTGTTGGGAGGTTGCTGGTATTTTCTCAGTTGGCCTTTTTACATGAATAGAAAAAGCAATGTAACTTGACCTGCTTGTTATACTTAGTAGTTGGTTTGACCTGTGCACCCTGGTCTACTGCTGTGACCACACTTTAGTAGTTTAACCTGTATTTAATGATGGATCCAGTGTGCAGAGGTGGGAGGTACTTAAGTAGATTTTCACTTGGGTATCTGAGTATTTGTTTTTCTGGCAACTTTTTAACTTTTACTCCCTACATTTGTGCATTAATAGCTGTTCTTCATACTCCTTACACTCCCAGAATAGGCTTGTTACTTTTTCAAATTAAATGGATGTGACAGTAATAATAAATTTTATTTGTAACACGCTTTACATTTGACACCAAATCTCAAAGTGCACAATAAGAGCAACGATTTACAATGAAACAACAGATAGAAACAACAGATAAATCAAAAGATACAATCAACAGATAAAAATCAATCAGTACATAAAATACGTTTCTTCACTCACTGTGGAATTAGAAAAAGGAATATTTTTATGATTTTGCCTTGTTAAATAAGTATTGTTTCATTAATGGCAAAAAAATGAAGTTTTACTTTTGTACTTTATTACAATTGAAAAGTTGTACTTTTTTACTTTTACTTAAGTAAAGGAGTTGAATTTCTATTACTTTTACAAGAGTGTTTTTTCACACAAGTAGCTGTACTGCTTAAATACAGACTGTGGGTACTTTTGCCACCTCTGCCAGTGTGACAATAGAAAATTCCATAAGGATGGTAGTGTAAACATGACTACTTCTTACTATATGAAGAAAGAAAAAGACACTCAGACACAAGTGAGTGTCTGTGTGTGGGGTCTGGCTGTGGAACAGATTGGGGGTTCAAGTATACAGCAGTTTAAATCAGAATATAAAGAAATGATCTTAAAACAATTTAGAGATGAAGAGCTATGAAGGTCATGTGGTATATTTTCTTTTTTTCCCAATGTATTTTGTTTCTTGTTTTTCTCTTATTTTTTTACTTTATTAATTGACATTATTTACTAATATGCATAGTATTTTAGTAGTCTCGTCTGTCATGTGTAGGATTTTTTTTTAAATTCTGGGATCTGACGTGAATTTAGGGTAGGTAGAAAGATGGGATAAGGGGCGGGAGTTTATAAGTTAAACTTCATCTCACTCCTTTTCGACTGTTTTTTTTTTTTTTCTTTTTATATGAATCTTTTGTTGCTTTGTTTTTAGTGTTGTGTTGTATTCGAAATAAACAAATACTGTGTCTCACCTGATGTTTTGTCTCACACATCCTCTTTGCAAAACTATTCGACTGGAGCGAGGAGACCCCACAGTGGCAATCTGCAGAAAGTCACTGAATGTCCGCACACCCATGGGTAACCTCCGGGCACTAGCCGCGGCTGCCATCAAACCCCAGTCTCTGAGGTCAAGGAAGGGAGATCCTGGTTTTATGGAGCCGAGCCCGGGGTCAGGTCCAACACACGGTGGGGTTCCGGACCCAGTCCAAACCACTGTATCAGTCCCGCTGCTCTATCAGCTGACACGTAACGTCCGACAAAGCCTGACACCGGAGGGAAAATACCATTGACTAGTTGGTTGATAACTTCCTTTGACGGCTTCTCCTGTAGATTTCTGCGTTGTCGTGGCGTAACTAATGGCAGCTGACGTACAGCGGTTCGATGCTAACGTTAGCCGCCTAGCAAAGATTCATAACGAGTCCGAACAAACGCGACCTTACAGCCGCGTTCCCGGTTTTTTTTTTTCAGCAAACCCCGAGTTACATTTCAAACAAGAATTCTGCTACAAAGCCAATGACATATTGTAGTTACTGGTGTAAAATTTGGTCAAGTACCGCACAACTACAGACGACCTTCTGCGACTAAATAAAACGCCGGTGGGACAAAGTGTTCCTGCCTTCTGCGCCTTGGTCTTCACTTCAGCTTCAGCCAAAGGGTTATATAATGAAATACTGCCCCCACTGGCCGGAGGTCTCCAACACAGGAGGCTGTTGAATTCATCATTCTAAAACTGGCTCTCGAACTTTTTACAACCAAGTACCCCCTGAAACAGTGGTTTTCAAACTTTTTACAGTGGAGTACCCCTGAAAAACACTTTTTTTTTAGCCAAGTACCCCCAGCTCTCGCTGTAACATTTGAAAAAATAATAAATAAATAAATAATAGACAAAATTTGTTCCTGTGCAAAAAGGTGCTTGTTTATATTTTTCTAAACGTTTATAACAAACTATGGGCTGAAATATGTGCTGCCAGAAACTGAATTTGAATTACATAATTTGAGTTTGTGTTGTTTAATTAGAATTATTGCACTGAAAAACTGAAACTGAAAAGTATGATGTGAAATTGAATTTATTAGTTCGGAACTGAAGTCCAACAAACTTGAAACTGGATGAGAGATTATGAAATTTAATTCAATTTCTCTGAAACTATATGACTCACTGAACTTTCAACTGAAAAAACTGAATTTTGAGAACTGAATTTCAAGATTTCTATAGTTGAATTTTCAGTGAGGACAATATAGTTTCAGATAAACTGAATTAAATTTCACAATTTTACAGTCAGTTTCAAGTTTATTGGACTTCAGTTCCAAAATAATGAATTAAATTCCCATTTTAGGCTTTTGAGATTCAGTTTTTTTATGCAAGTTTAGCAATTCAAATATAAATGATTCAAATTTAGTTTTTGGTGGCACATATTTCAGCCTATAATAAACATCATATATTTAACTGTAATATATTAAAAAATAATTAATTTTTTAATATAAATTTTGTGTGCAAAATATAAACTGAAAAGTGCCCTTTTTATTGATGAGAAAAAACTAATTGGTCATTTATTACTAAATCAACCTTTCATCAACCAACAATAATTACTTAGCTACTCAAACTCATGTTGAATAATAAAAAATAGAAATATTCATTAAATGTTACCAAAAATTAAACAAGATGATTGACAAAAAAATTACGTGAATTAATTTATTATGTGTTATATTTTAGTGTTAGTTCATATTATTTATTTTGTATTCAGTACATGATGACATATCTAATATATTTTCCCAAAAAATTTTCAAGTACCTCCACAGCTTCCTCCAAGTACCCTGAGAGTACACATGTACTACACATAAAAAGTAAATTTTTACCCAAGTACCCCCAACTTTCACTTCAGCATGTTTGAAAAAAATTAGGCAAAATTTGTTCCTGTGCCAAAGGAACAAATTTTGTGTTGTTTTTTCTTTTTTTTTTTTAATTAAACATTTTGTGAGAAAAATATAAACTGAAAAGTGCCCTCTGTCACTGATAAGAAAAATAAATAAATGGTCATTAATGAACAAACCTTACATCATCAACAACAACAAAAACAATTATTCAAATCCAAGCATCTTGAAAAAAAAAATAAAAAAGAAATGTTCTTAAAATGTTACTAAACAATATGATTGACAATAAAACTGGGCGTTTCAGTTTTATCATATTAATGTATTGTGTTTTATATTGCAGCCCTCATTATTTTATATTGAGGACATGATGACTTATTTAATGTATTCACCCAAAAATAAAAATTCAAGTATCCCCTGGGCTTCCTCCAAGTACCCCCATTTGAGAAAGACTGTTCTGAAATACTCTTAGCACTACTCTGAGATTAAAAAAAAAAAATAAAAAAAAATAAAAGGGATTTTTTTTTTTATAACAAATAATGTTAGATCAACTGTGTACTATAAATGACATGTGAATATGTAGATAAGGTTGGTAAAGTGCATTTTTGAGTTTATTAAGCCTTTTTTCAAGTTATTATTATCCTAATGTATTTGTTTTATAATCCGATGTGTGTAAAATGACGAACAGTGTTATTTTCTGCAACGCCACATGATGGCGCCCTTTCACCCGTGGAGGGGGAGCAGACCGCCACGCCTGTAGGCGGACCAGCACAGTCGTAGCCAGTATCGTCAGACTAGACATTGGATACAGACAACAACAGTGACAGATCAAGACCGCATTTCTGTTTGCAACCAGCAATGGGTGTAGTCTGAAAAGTGGATACAGTAGCGCACCGCAATATACCTCGAAGTTTTATCCTCATGAAGGAGCTCCGTCCTGGCTGAGTTTGGGAGATGGGAGTACTCAACATTGCAGACCAGGTACGCTGAAAGAAAGCGCTCCGTGTTTGTGCTGTGGCGCAGTCTATTTGCTGGGAAGGACCTGGTCTTGTGCGCAATTAACACGTCTTATTTACAAAATGACTGGTTTTTAATATGTAGGTAATTGTGGTGCATGGTTTTTTTGCATGAAAGTCAGCATCACGAAGGTGTAACGCGCTGCTTGCACGTCTACGCACACAATTCCTCGGTAATACATACGTTGTTACTGCTCTTTCCTAGGCCCTGCTCTGGGTCAGGGCCAGCTCTGTAGCTCTGTTAGCTAACAGCAGCAGTAGAGCTAGCATCGACGATACCACTGATAGAGGCCTGCAGGCCTGAGTTGAGGCGCAGTATAATGACTGGATAGAAACAAAACTAATAACACACGAATTTGTAGCATTATAATACACATTTATAATTCGGGTACAAAAAATCATCGTGAAAATAATTTTGTTACTTTCTGTAAGTACTTAGTGGCTGCGACGTAGACTTGACCTGCTCCTTGAATATATAACTGGTGTCATTTGTGAATCAGCGTCGTGAATCAATGTTAACTTAATGATATAAAATCCATTAGTGTATGCTTAACAACATATTTATGTATTACAGCCTCCTCTGGTCCAGGCCATCTTCAATCGCAATGCTGAAGAAGTTCAATTATTATTGCACAAAAAGGAGGATGTCAATGCACTGGTATGTATCAACTCTATTAAGTTACAATGCAAAACAGGTCCAGACTATGGACGTGAGGCATGGAATATCAGTAAACATGCAAATAACGCGAAGTTTATTTTCGATTGCTCATGTGTTAATCCCACAGGACCAAGAGCGCCGTACACCACTTCATGCTGCTGCCTGCATGGGTGATGTCCATATAATGGACCTCCTCATTGAATCAGGTGAGTTAGTTGCATAGATGATTTATATATACTAAGGGTCTGACAATTGGATATGGTGCACTGCATCCGCTTTGTGTGCTCAAAATCACAGATGATGATCATCAGTTTACTCTGCAGTGGTGGTGCTTTTTCACTTTTTGACATTGTTGTGATTTCTGTTAAATGGATGATGGTTTTGTCTGCCAGGTGCCAGTGTAAATGCTAAAGATCATGTGTGGTTGACCCCATTGCACAGAGCAGCTGCTTCCAGGAATGAAGTAAGTACTTTATTCACCTGTTGTTACCATTTCTGAATGTGTAATTATATCTGTTTTAGAACTTAACTATGATTCACACTTACTGATTATGTATCTCATTTGGATTTATGCTTTAAAATGTTGCTTTAGAAAGTGCAGCACACTGCAGATATGATATAAGCTTTAAGCTTTTGTGAATGCTTCCTTCTCCCCAGAGGGCAGTGGGTCTGCTGCTGCGGCGCGGAGCAGAGGCAAATGCACGAGACAAGTTCTGGCAGACACCACTGCATGTGGCTGCTGCCAACCGTGCCACACGCTGCGCAGAGGCCCTGCTAACCCAGCTGAGCAACCTGAACATGGCAGATCGCACTGGCCGAACTGCCCTGCATCATGCGGCTCAGAGTGGGTTCCAAGAGGTGAGGCATAGTAGAACAAACACCTTTTTTGTGAATGTTTGTGATAACCTCTTTTTTAAAGGTAAGAAACTAAATGTGGTGCATTCAAATTTATTTTTTAATCTATCTTGTAGATGGTAAAGCTGCTACTGAACAAAGGGGCCAACCTCAGTGCCATCGATAAGAAGGAGAGACAGCCTATCCATTGTGCTGCTTACTTGGGTAAGCAAATTTCACTTTCTCACTATACTAGCACAAATTGTCATTGAAATAGCTGTGAAAGCTCCTATTGTTCAAAGCAAGTTTCATTCAAGTAAGAAATGATGACAGATTCTTGCGTCACAGTCCGGGTGTTAATGACACTACAGCCACTGAATACATGCCTCTGTTTGGTCCCCAGATTCATGCCAACAGTGGTTTTGTCAGTACTCACTAACTCTTTATCTTAATTTAGTTTTGCTCTAAATGTAAGAAGTCAAATAGTACGTGTTACTGATATTAAAAGGTCGACTTTTTTATTTGTCTCTTGTAGGGCATGTGGAGATTGTGAAATTGCTGGTGTCCCGCAGTGCAGACAAGAGCTGCAAAGATAAGCAGGGCTATACACCTCTTCATGCTGCTGCTGCAAGTGGTCACATTGAAATTGTTAAGTACCTGCTGAGGATGGGGGCAGAGGTGAGAGATTGCTGCTGTCTGTTTTCTTAAATGTCATAGAACAGTCCCAATGGTCTTTTCATCATGGTGAGATAAAGTCTGTAGAGTTGGCACTCATTTGAACCTTTCTAGAAATCACTCCCGCTCTCCCAGTTGCAGACCCGGTTTGATCGTGTATTCTGTCCCTTTTTTGTGTCAGATTGATGAGCCCAACGGCTTTGGAAACACAGCGCTCCATGTGGCTTGCTACATGGGGCAGGAGGCAGTGGCTACTGAGCTTGTAAATCATGGAGCTAATGTCAACCAGCCCAACAAGTGCGGCTACACCCCTCTACACCTGGCGGCTGTCTCCACCAACGGTGCCCTCTGTCTGGAGTTGCTGGTCAACAATGGGGCAGATGTCAACCAGCAGGTATGAATGAGACTGAAGGAATCCACATGGGGGCATTATTATTTCACATGGTCAGTTTTGTCAGATTTCAGTGTAGGCTACTATAGTACAATGTTTACATAGAAATGTATATTTTGATACTGATAATTTTACCCCAAAAATTCCACTTGATATTGTCTAAATTGTTTTAGATGTCATTGTAGCTGTGGTGCAAAAAACTAAAGTACATACATGATATGAATGCACTTTCAATTTCTGAGATGTTTAAGATTTGTATGCATATGGAGAGGGATGGAGAATGAATCTCATACATTTTTCCCAGCTGTCCCATGGTAAAAATATTATTGAGCAATCTGCCTTTGGTGCAGATTGCACTCATTTCTCCAATTTTTTGAAAAAAAAGAAAAAGTGGTTTATTAGGCACTATGCATCATGTTTAAGTTTTGAAGTATATAATATATATTTTATATTAAGCTGTCTCAAACATTTTTTTGTATTTTGTGTTTTTCCCTCAATAGAGTAAAGAAGGGAAGAGCCCCCTGCACATGGCAGCCATTCATGGACGCTTCACACGCTCTCAGATCCTTATCCAAAACGGTAATGATGACTGTGCAGTCTTAGTACACTAAATATGTTGGTCCAAGCTTTTCTTTCCTAATGCTCATTTGTTTCACTCCCACTTCCATATTTTCCATCAGGTGGGGAAATTGATTGTGTGGATAAGTATGGCAATACTCCTCTCCACGTTGCTGCTAAGTACGGCCATGAACTGCTGATCAGCACTCTGATGACCAACGGAGCAGACACGGCCAGGTATTGGAAAAAGCTCTAAGTGCTATTACTGATAAGTTGCAACTGTCATGAAGTTTGATAAAGAAGTTTTAAAAAGCTCAGACCATAATACGATATATTATGAAGATATATGGATCACACTACACAACAACATATTTTAAGCTTCCTTAAAGTTCATTGTTTGTTTTCTAAGACCTTTTTCTGTGTGTGTGCTGCCTTTGCAGACGTGGGATCCATGGAATGTTCCCCTTGCACTTAGCTGTGCTGTACGGGTTTTCAGACTGTTGTCGCAAGTTACTCTCCTCAGGTTTGTGATTGAGCTATGACTGTGTGCACTCTGATTGGGATCATGTTGATTACTTCTGTTTATAAAAACCATGACATTGTTATTACAGCAGATTTTTCTCCATCATGATACAGGTCAGCTGTATAGTATAGTTTCATCCATGAGTAAGGAGCATGTACTATCGGCTGGGTTTGACATAAACACCCCTGACAACTTTGGGAGGACCTGTCTACACGCTGCTGCCTCTGGAGGGTAAGATGCAAAATATGGTTTGACACAAGAAGATTTCAACCAACTAAAATGTTCTGGTGTGCCTTCTGTTATTGCAACCTAACATCTATCTATTCGTCTGCCTTTGCAGAAATGTTGAATGTCTGAACTTGCTCTTAAGTAGTGGTACCGACTTGAATAAGAGGGACATAATGGGAAGGTAAGTTTCATGCACATCATTGTCACTTTTTTTGGTCATTATTTTTTTGTTCAGGGCTACCTAAGCTGCTGATATCAAAACCTGGCCATCACATATCCCCTCACAAATAACACTATTCTCTACCTTTGTATTCCACTTCTATAGGACACCGTTGCACTATGCGGCTGCTAATGGGAGGTACCAGTGCACTGTGACCCTGGTGAGCGCTGGCGCTGAGGTCAACGAGCCTGACCAGACAGGCTGTACTCCCCTGCACTACTCTGCCGCCTCCCAAGCCTTCAGCAGGTTAACAAACTTGACTGGATTACATTTATTCATGTTTGTTTTCAGTAAGGTGCATAATAATAATAATAATAATGATAATAATACTAGGGCCAAGTCACATTCACATTCGAGGTGGGCCTGAATCAAATAGCCCTTTGTTCTTTTCAGAGTTGATCGTCATTTTTCTGGGAACCATCAGAATGATGAAGATGAGGCAAAGGAATCATACTTGTGAGTGTTTTTTTTTTTTTTTTGCTATGTTTTTCTATATTTGACTGTCACTAGTGATGGCTTGTGATGTACAATTGTGCCAAAAAAAGGTTGCTAGGTTAATTGAAGTATGTGTCATTATATTTTATTACATGGTATTCTTTCTTCCCAGCTGCTTGGAACATCTTTTGGACAATGGTGCTGATCCATCAATGGTCAACTCGAAGGGTTACAGCGCTGTTCACTATGCAGCTTACCATGGCAACAAACAGAACCTGGAGCTGGTGAGTTCTTTACAGATATTTGACATAATCTTCATCAATAAGCATTATGCCTGAGTAGGTGATTCTAATGTTGGCACACACACTTCTATTTGATTTTTCTCTGTGAGCTGCAAAATTCTGCAGCAAGTAATGAATTAGTTAATGGGAAATAATGGCATTAAGTATAGACGGTTAGTTAACAAGTCAGATTATGTAATTCCTGTGTATATTACCATTCATTAATAAATTAGAAACAAAGATTTTTTTCAGTGTACGGTACTTAAGTGCAGTGCGGTTGTAACCACTGAAACTAAATCCATCATGGTGGTTTTATGTTTTAGCTCCTGGAGATGTCCTTTAATGCACTAGGAGACATAGAGAGCAGTATTCCAGTCAGTCCACTGCATCTTGCTGTAAGTGTTTCATATTGCACCATCTCTCTGGAATCTACTTCTGTATCTCTACTAAGTGCAAAGTTGTGACTGCCTTCCTCTACTCCTGTAGGCTGACAAGGGTCACTGGCAGGCGTTGCGTGTACTGACAGAAACTGCAGCCTATGTGGATATGCAGGATGCTGCAGGGCGTTCTGTGCTCTACTTGGCTGCCCAGAAAGGCTATGCCCGCTGTGTGGAGGTGCTGTTGGCTCAAGGGGCCTCCTGTCTCCTCAATGACAACCTCCTCATGTGGACCCCCATTCATGTTGCAGGTAACTTGCTTTCTGTCTGAATATTTAATAGTGAATATATTTAATATCATACCTTTTCCCTTTTTACCATTTGAAATATTCAATTTCATGTATTTGCGCAAATAAACAATTTTAATTCATTCGCTCTTGTACTTGGTTTTATACCAGCTGCCAATGGTCACTCAGATTGCCTGCGTATGATGATTGATTACGGGGAGGAGGGAGATCTCACCAACAGTACGGACAAATTTGACCAGTGAGTTGTTCTTTCTGTTAACTGACAGTAATTGTTTTCCTCCACCACTGGGCACACAGTATAAAAATGCTTTATTGCTGCATCTGTCCTCTGCAGGACCCCTCTAATGCTAGCTGTTTTGGGAGGTCACACCGACTGTGTCCATCTCCTTCTGGAGAAGGGCGCTTTGCCGGATGCCAAGGACAAGAGGGGCAGCACAGCTTTACACAGAGGGGTAGGTCAAAAGCTCAAAGCATTTATACTTCAGAGGTGACACTGACAAAGTGCCATGATGTAGTATTGCATTAATCTTGGTTTTAGTTATTTTTATGTCAAAGCTAATATTATACAGTACATCCTATAAGAACTATTAAAGTTAAAATGTTGTTGCTTGAATGAGGAAGAATTCTAGATATTGATCAAGAACATAATCAGTCTAAACAGTTGAAGCATTCCTAATCAATATGAACAGAATTAATCTGACATATTACTCAGCCCTAAACTATAGTGTTAAAGATGTTATCATGAGGAAGTGAATTTAGGTCATGTATAGAAAACTTCACATCACTTTAATCCATGAGCACATAAGCAACTACCGAGGACATAATTAAAATCTACTAAGTTAGGGATTTGAGATATTTCCCACTTCTAATGGTTTCATAACTCCTACTGGTCTCTGTCTAGGCGGTGCTAGGTCATGATGACTGTGTGACAGCCCTGCTGGACCACAAAGCTACTGCACTGTGTCGGGACACCCAGGGTAGGACACCGTTGCACTACGCTGCATCTAGAGGCCACACGGAGATCCTGGCCAGTCTGGTGCAGGCCGCCATGGCAACAGACCCACAAGATAAACTGCTGGATAACAAACAATACACGCCATTACACTGGGCTGCTTACAAAGGTTTGCTCAGCTTGATCAATTGGAAAATTACTAATCTCCTAACTAAATGTTGTAAATAATCAGTGTCACATTACATCTGCTGTGTGTAATGTTTAGTCTGTTTGTTTTCAGGGCATGAAGACTGTTTGGAGGTTTTACTTGAATTCAAAACATTTATCCATGAAGAGGGAAACCCTTTCACCCCACTGCACTGTGCTCTGTAAGTATTAGCCTGGCACACACTCTTTTATTCAGTCTCAGCTTGTCAAAACTGACACATGACAAAATCCTTTCATTAATTGGACGTATTTGTTGGCAGGATCAATGGCCACAGCGGTGCTGCAGAGAGACTGCTGGAATCTGCTGGGGTCCACATGATTAACACCAGAGATGCCAAAGGAAGGTGAGATTGCAGAAAATGTAGTTGCAGTACTTAGTTCCAACTGAGATTGAGAAATGACTAAGAAAGAAGGCTTGCTGTGAGATAATGATGTATTTCATCTCATTATAGACTTGTTACCCTTGAAGCCACATGTGTTGTACCTGAAGTCTATGGGCTCTATGCACAGCCCCAGTACTTCCTGAACATCAGGCAGCACCTTTATTTATTGTCGTTCATTATTGGATACACTGATGCATCTAGGTGTGTCTGCTACTTCTTGTTGTGATGATCGTGGTCAGGCACAGCCAGCTTAATCAGCGTCCAATAATGAAAGACAGGGAATAAAGGTCCTGCCTGAAGTTCAGGAAGTAGTGGGGCTGTGTATAGAGTCCATTGCAGCCTATGAAGTTGTAGTTAATGACTCTGTAGTAACTGGTTGGACATTCTTTGCCTGTAGGACTCCACTGCATGCTGCTGCATTTGCTGAGGATGTTACAGGACTTCAGCTGGTGCTTCGCCATGGAGTAGAGATCAATGCAGTGGACAAAAGTGGATGTTCTGCTCTGATGGTAGCTGCTGACAAGGGACACAGTGGCACTGTGGGTAAGTCTGCTCAGGGACATCATGCTAAATTGTAAATAGTGAAATGCAGTCTACACTGACTCACACAATATGTTATCCGTTTATTTTGTGGGATTTTTGGACTTACATGTCACTGACTCAGCTTGAACAGATCGTCTCTGTGTCCATTGTGACTATTTGTGACACAAGGATGTGCAGTAGCCAGATTTAACTTTGTGTTTTGGTGTTAACCAGCCATCCTCCTTCACCGGGCCAAGGCCGACCTGACACTGCTGGATGAGAATAGGAACACTGCCCTGCACCTGGCCTGCAGCAAGGTATGCATACTAATGTTCACAAAAGTCTGCTCTTATCCCAATACAACATGCCGAGCACGACATTGTGAGCAATGACAAAAAAACAATGTCATTCAGTTTTCATGTAAAACACTCAACTCCCTTGAATTATCAGTATTCCTAACAAACAGAAAAGGATAAGTTTTTAATTTGTCATTTTATTTATTTATTTATTTTGTTCCTCAGGCTCATGAGATGTGTGCCCTGCTGATTCTGGGGGAGATCCACAGTCCCACACTAATAAATGCCACCAACAGCGCTCTGCAAATGTGAGAACCTTAAAACATGTAACCGTAAAGTAACAACTTTGGAATGTCTTACATTCTTGGGTGCATTTTTTCTTGGTGTGACTTTCCTCATTGGTAACCCTATAAAGTAGCTATTTGTAGTTTAAGATTATTCATGGTCTGTTTTTCCCTTGGAATTCTGAACAAGTCATGCATTTTTTTAAAACCTTTCTATTATTTTACACATCAAGTAACTGTTTAGAGGCCTGATCTTTTCCTTAAATTTAAGAGGCTTCTTTATATGTCCACATGTTTAAATTGTAAACGCATAGCTCACTAGTAGATGTGCCAGCTGTCTCTCAGACTCTCCGTCCTTCTGCTCTAGGCCCCTCCATCTAGCAGCACGTAATGGCCTGGCTACGGTGGTGCAGGCACTGCTGAGTAGAGGAGCCACTGTGCTGGCTGTGGATGAGGAAGGTGAGGCACTTTTGACTCTTGTTTGATATTTCATCATATTTAGCTTGATTACACATTAGACGGATACAGTCAAGCTCTTTTTTTCACAGTTTAATGTGATTTTTTTTTAACTATTGTGATAGCATAATTGTCGAAATGAATGTAAGAAACACTCAACACAGTAGAAATAAAAATGTTTCAAAATTGAATCTTTAAGGATCCTAGTGAGAGCAAGAGTGTTACTGGTTTTCACATGCTAAGCAATGCTGTCAAAATGTGACAGCTGAATTCACAAGATCACAAAATGATGTGTGATTATGAGATAATCCATCCCACAGTTGAAGTGTTATTACCATCTGTACTAGTAGAAACATTTCCACTGCTGCACAGTATATACCAGCATCTTTCCCAACGCTATTGCAAATAAAGTGCGGCATTAGTGGGTAAATTGAATCATTATAGAACCATACATTTTAACTATCTGTTTACCAAACTAAAGTGAGGATTTTCTAAGTCTGAAGAGATTTTTTTCTCTGTTCCAGACCCCACACATGAAGATAAAGAAACAGGCATTGAACAGTTTTGATTGTTATATGTGTGGTGTGCTCTGATAATCTCAACACAGTACACCACACACATAATGATTTCTGTCCCACTACTGACCTAGAATCTAGTCCACCAAGACATGAATCACGCCAGATCTCACGCGTGATGAAACGTGATCTAGGGTGGGGTGGAATATGTGTGGGTTCGTTCTGTGACTTGTGAATACAAAAATGAAAGTTAATACGCTTTGAGCGTCCAACTCCTGGCTTCTATGCCTCTGTTGGATGTTGGAATTTGCACAAAATTTTCACAACTTCTAACTTGTATCCACTGGACCAGGGGTCCGTTTCGCAAAGCAGGGTTATTGAAAACTCTGTCTGTTAACCCTGAAATGAGGGAAACTCTGAGTTTTCCGTGTTCCAAAGCGAGGTAACTCAACCCAGAGACAGAGGGATAACTCCAGTGTGTTTCACAGAGAGAGGTAACTTAACCTCTCAGTCAGTTACCATAGTAACAGACTCCATGAAACTAACCTGGTCGGGACCAGGTTTTTCTCAATAAAACCTTGAATTTCTCTCTGACTCCGCCCCCTTTCAGCCACACATGGCATTTAATTTCCGCATTCATTCAGTCAGCAGACGAGTTTTGGCGAAACATACAGTAGTTCTGTCGTCTGTTATTTAAAAAAAAACAACAAAAAAACAGCCACTAGGCCTATATTAGAAGTCGACTTTTTCCCGAACATGGCATGTCCTTTTGACAGTGATCCCGTTGATGAAGGTGCAGCGTTACTGACAGGGAATTAAATTAATCATCGAAGACCGTCATCAAACCACACGTAGATGTTTTGACATTTCCAAACAGTTATCTTTTTGAGTGGTACTGTTTCACATCACAGTCCATCATTTACAGACACAACCTAATCCGTCCTGACATGAACATTACTAGCCGTAGTCATGCTTAGTTTAGTTTATTTCATTTCGAGCTCATGCACTCCATGTACAGTGACATGTACAATAATAATGTTCATATACATCACATATATGTGTACACAGACATACATGGAAAGAATTGCCCGCATGTACAAAAAGAACAAGTAGACTTGAGGAACATGTATATAAAACTATACAGAGTGAATTATACAAGAAGATTATTCATATATGCACAATGTCATATTTCTTATGACATTGTACATATAGAATATACACAAGGAGCATACTCTCTCACCACGGTTATAATCGTTAAGGAAAACTAACAAAATAATGCAAACTAGAATTCAAAAAACATTTTTATTAACTAAAATTAAAACGATAAAAGAAAAACTAACTGAAACTGTTGTGTGTGTGTTTACAAAACTAACTAAAACATACTGAAATTATAGATGAAATGGCTTTTGTTTTTATCTTTGTCAATCAGTTTATAAAGCTTTAGGATTGGTATGAAATTATTTATTTTGCTCTAGTAGAAAGTGAATGCATTTTTTAAAATATGGTATTCTTTGTTGAGTTTTATTAAACACTTCTTACTTTGATCTTTTTGAATCCTGCCCCTGACAAATAACCCAAAATATGACAGAACTAAAACTAATACTAAAATAAGAAGTTAACTAAAACTAAGCATTTTTGATAAAAGAAAACTAACAAAACCTAACAAACCCACTCTAAAAACTAATTAAAACTAACTGAATTAGAAAAAAAAAGTCAAAACGAAATAAAACTAAACTATAATTAAAAATGCAAAACATAACCTTGTCTCTCACATCCCAGTAGATATTATGTGTTGCGCTGCGTTTCTTTGCAAATGTCAGTTTTTTGTATCATATCGTAGATGCAGACACTTGAGTAAGGCAGGGCAGTCTGAAAAGTGTACCTCATTAATCATTTATCTGTGATATTTTTGTGATTGCAAAGGACAACATTTAAACTTATGCATTGACCCAATCAGCAAAGGCTGTGGGGTGAACAACGCAGCACTGTTGTGCCCCGTTGCCATGGTGACTTGTCGAATCAGGGTTCTTTTGATGCAGTCTTTTTTCAGCGGCGGTGCACACGCTTAACTCCAGGTGAAACTACTCTGAGTTGATCAAACTAACTCAAATCAGCTGTTCTGGAACCAGAAACTTAGTTTCCTATCTCAGAGTAGATCAACTCACTGTAGGGTTAGACAGAGTTTGTTGACACTGATATGTGAAACAGACATTCTCTTGTATGTTCATGGATTTTTTTTTGTTTTGTTTTGTTTGTTTCAGTTCCATATCAGCTAACACAGTGGACACTTATGCATCATCCCAAACACTGCAATTCATACCATTACTGTAGCTTTGCTGTTCTTAATAAACCTGATCTGCACTAACGTGTTTGAATGTCAATCAGTTGCTTGTTATGGTTAGTAGATGGTAATTTACTTTTTTTTTTTTTTGCATATTATCTCCATGAAGTGAGTAATAACTGGTATTAAAGTATGTTAAAACATGAGAAAATATCAGAGTAGATTTTTATTTCACAGTTTTCACACAACATAGTACATACATGTTTCTTTGCTTCTAAAATGAATATATGGTGTCCATACCGTAGACATTTTTTTATTGCATTGTTTTTTTTTCATGCCTAAAGAGAAATTAAAAAGGGAAGAAAATTCAATTAAGGTTCTCATAATTAATGCATGAAAGGGTTAAGGCATCAGCAAAACAGCAAATAAAATAAATAACTACAATTAATAAAGAAAAAAGTGAACGTTAAAAAAAACTTAACATTGTGCTTTTTTTTCAACTCAACTCTTACCAGTAGCGACAGCATCCACAAATCTGATGCTTTCCTTTTGATTTTAGGTGAAAATAGGCATGACTACAGGTATCCTATAGGTAATCAAGAAATAAAAGAAAAAAGTCATTAAAAAAATAATCCCTTATTGTTTTTCTTTTAATAAAAAATGAAAGTGGGTCCCACAGACCCAAACGCCACACAAGGGTCAAAGAATACACATACACAGTGTGTTTGCTTTTCATCCAGTGTATTTCTTTGCTAGCATTTTCAGTTAGCCGACAGCTTCTTTCTCGAAACTAACAAAGATCAGCTCTCTGGTTCTAGGCTGTCGGTCAGGGTGGACGGCCAAAGAGGAGTCTGAGGGACATGGAAGGAGGCGTCCTTTTAAACCTCACCACTGAAGAATCGATCACACACCAACACACCAGCAACACACCTGTAGTTCACTTTACCAACGCCGCACCTGCAGAGGCCGAGAGAAAACAGAACACACACACACCTACCTACAGCTAACAATAATAATAATGAACTATCAGACTGCACAACGCATAGCTCTTCCACTTGCACACGCACATGTATACACACACGCTTATTTGCACTTATTAATTTATTCGGCTTGTTTCATGTGCTTGGTTGTATGTCATGATGTTTTTACGTTTTTATGTGTT
>JAPTGZ010006077.1:0-10403 GCA_029814645.1 Fowleria isostigma
TTTGTTTTTATCATTATATTTGTCCAAACAAATGTACCTTTAGTTGTACCAGGCATTAAAATGAACAACAAATTGAACAAAACATAGGGTGGACTAATATTTTTTTTCCGCGATTGTATTTTTGTAGAAGAGTGTCAATGATTACATACACATTAATCACACATTAATATTCAGTTTTTTTCTTAATTCTGAAAAAGACAATAGTCTGACAAATGTGTTTACATTTAGCCTGGCACATCCATCCTGTATTCTCAGTATACTCAATACTGATACAACAGTCTGGAACTGCTCCATTCACTGCGGATTATGCCCAATCTATTCTATACTGATCAATCATGTACAAATTACAAATTACATGGCCCTTCAGTTCATAATATTGATCATTCAGAATAATGATGGAATATCAGTTTGCATGTAAACTTACTCATTGAGTCAGAACTTACTCAAAATAATGTTTCCTTTGTCCATTGAACACATTCTTTTTTACTCGTATTTTTATGTGATAGAGAGAACACCTATTTATATACTGTCTTTCCTTCATGAAACTGCATTTCCCTGTATACTGTTACTGTATCTTATTTGGTTGTGTACACCCCTCTTCAAATGTTCTTATTTAAATATTCTTATTCTACTTTTTTTCTTCTTTACCTGTGCAAAACCTTTTTGAAAATAAAATTAGAAAAAAGAAAAAGACAACACTTCAAGTGAATTGTGACGTTTCCATAAGTACTTTTCAATGTGACGCTTAAAAATGTTCATATATTAAATGTATGGAAACACTAGCTACTGACCTTTATATCCATGTCTACATGTGCCATGAGTTTGAATTAAAATATATATTTATTTAGAACCAGTGCATCAATATTATCCAATAATGACCTTTAAAGTTTTTTACATATATTATTAGTCACCCAAATAAAGCAAATGTTTTGTTGTAAATGGTATATGTCAGGCATTTCTGGAAATGTTTTATTGATTGTTATTCACGACTCTTGATAATGTGACAAGTTTGAAAAAGTCCATGGTTTGGTTGAAGAATGTGTTTTCTCCGTGTGCAGCTCATGTTGTCTTGTTAAAGAATGGCACTTATAGCTACGAGCCATACAGTGACACACCGAGCAGCTCTGAGAACTCAGGAATGCTTACATTCATTTGGAATGCCAGAAAACTTTTGTCTCAACCTGTTGAACTATTCATGCAGTATATTAGACCCAGCATTTCTGGGAACACGTGCATCTTCTACCTGCTCATCATAAAAAGACAAACTGCTAATGTTCCAGCTACACTTGCACTGATTAATTGGTCATGCTTGGAATTGGCAAAGCTCAGTTTTTACATCTCCACATACATGTACTTGGTGTCAGTAAGAAGTGTTCACATTGATCTTTTTTAAGCGTGAAATTGGTACACTCAACTATGAAACCTCAAATGTCCCCTCACCATATGCCCAAGTTTGTGGGAGCCTTCACAACAACCGTATGGTGTACACATACTTTCATTTTGTGAAAGTTTCACAAAATGAAAGTGAAACTTGTAGCAATTTACGAATATGCATTTTGATTAGATTTCTAGCGAGAAATATATATTTTACTTTCATAATAATAATATTAATAATTCATCACTCAGTGAAAGTACATAATCACTTGTTTGATTGTTGTTGTGATGATTTGTCAGAGTGCACCAGGAAATTGTGAAACTGCAGCGTTATGGTTGCTGTGGACACTGCTATTGTCAAACAGAACTACATATCCAGTTTCAGTTTATGCACATTCACTGAGTCAATATTATCAAAATTAAATAAATATTTTTCCCCAGAAATCTAATCAAAATACAATTTTATGCAGAAACTAACTCAAAATATCGATTTTTTTTTTCTCTAAAAATGAGAGAAATGTCTGCCATGTTTTTTGTTCTCATGGCTGGAATTTTGAAAGTCATGTGAATGGAGAAGAATAGTAGAAAAAACATGAACATTTTACAATTTTCAGGCCCTAATTGTGAGACTGATAGGTTTTGTGGGGACAAACGTATATATTTCACATTTTGATATGAGACTGGGTTGTGTAAGTCTAGCTCCAGCTCATTCGCTTTGACTCTGAGATGGTAAACCTTGTGTCTTGTCTTGGTTCTAGTTGCTGGAAAAGAGCATGCGTTTGGAGTGTAAGTGCCACGGCGTGTCGGGATCCTGCACCACCAAGACCTGCTGGACCACGCTCCCCAAGTTCCGCCAGTTGGGATACATGCTCAAGGACAAGTACAACCACGCCGTGCATGTGGAACCGGTGCGAGCCAGCCGCAACAAGCGCCCCACATTTCTAAAGATCAAGAAACCCCACTCATACCGCAAACCCACGGACACGGACCTGGTCTTCATCGAGAGGTCGCCCAATTACTGCGAGGCCGACCCTCTGACCGGCAGCACGGGAACCCAGGGCCGCTTGTGCAACAAAACTGCTCTGCAACCCAACAGCTGCGACCTGATGTGTTGCGGTCGAGGATATAACACACATCAGTACTCCCGCGTTTGGCAATGCAACTGCAAGTTCCTGTGGTGCTGCTACGTCAAGTGCAACACGTGCAGCGAGAGGACAGAAGTGTACACCTGTAAATAGAAGTATTTATTGGACAACATGTAGATGCACAGCTAGACTGGATGTGTGTTTCAATAATGTATTTCAGAATAAGAGTAATTCTGTGCCAAATCACCAAATTTTAGAGAAAGTTCCCACCTGACCATCTCAGATTTGCTTAATACGTTTTTATTTGAATGTCCTTGTAACTAATAATTATTGGGCACAATTTTAGTCCAATATCTCCACTAGGTTTGGGATATATTAAGCCTTCAAAAAGGGGGCGTAGCTCCATATTTAGCATAAAAAGAAGCGGGATAATCAAACAACCATAGTTTGATGAATAACTTTTGAACTGTTGACACTAAATGGTTCAAATGTTCACCCATGTTTCTTTGATGTAATAACTCTGTACACAGAAGAAAAGCTTTGAATGGGACAGATTTACAGATTTATTACATGACAAATATGTCTTCATGGAATGCGTGTTTGTTGATGATATCACTTTTGTCTTTATATTTGCAGATTTAATGACACCAGATGTCTGATTCTTTTTATTATATGAGACATGTTATAGAACTATCAGGAAAACAGGTTATATCTGTGACTAAAATGATACTTTCTCATATATAGGCCCCTAAAAATGGAAAAAAGCTTGTCACGTCTGTGTTTTGAATGCTTATAGCAAAAATCTGATAAGGTCTCCCAGAAAACAAATTAGATCAGTGAAAAGAGGAAAGTCTAATTGATATATGAACCAAATATGAAGATGGTAATGTGAAGAAAACTATTTTATTCAAGCTGTTGAATCTAGGTTTTTGAACTATTTAGTGTGAACACTTCAAAAGTTATTATCCATCATACTATAAATGTTTGACTGTAACAATTTTTTTCTATAATAAATATAGGCCATGCCCCCTTTTATGAGGCTTAATATATCCAAAACTAGTGGAAATATTGGCCTAAAATTTTGCACAGCAGTTATTAGTAACAAGGACATTAGAATAAAAAAAAAAAAAAAAGAAGCAAATCTGAGATGGTCAGTTGGGAGCCTTCTGGTGGTTTGGCCTGGAATGACCCATAAGGGTTGCTGATGGCTGATACATGTGTGGAGTGACTGCCTCGCTGCTGGCCTTTTGGCTTGTGTTAACACTTCAACCATGTCAAATGGTTCCTCCAACTTGTGTTGATTTTATTGATGCCAATGGACATCTGCTATCACACTGGACTTCCTCTACATTCATATATTATATATATATATATATTTTTGTTTGTGGTCAAATTCCATTTCATGCCTCAGGCTTGACTTTGGTGGCAGCCATACAGTAGAGTGGCATGAATCACCTGAAACGATGCTCTTTTTTTTTTTTTTTAGATTAATAATTTATTCTGTGAAAAAACTACTGATGATTTTGAGATTCCCTGTGGACTAAATCTGTTTTAAGTTGGTGTAGACTCCTGGCATTTTAGGAAAAGATACTCTAATAAGTGTACTTAAAAGCAAACAGCCTTTTATTTGTGAGTATCTTTTTTTTTTTTAACAAGATAATTTAAACACTGGACCAGAAAACGGAACAGATTTTGACTGAATGATTGGTTTTGGACCCTTCATCTTCTGTGGATAAGCCTGACAGAAGAACATGAAACTACTGATGCTAGGCTCAGTACCATAGTATTTCTCTACTTCTTCACGTCCCCTTTTCCTGCCAGTTTTGCTGCTAGTTGTCTGGAAAGTCATGGAGTTTGTGACCAAGCAGCCATATTGACTCTAGTCAGTCAGTTGCCATCACCAGGACAAACACAAGCTTCCAGACATAAATTCCCCTTAATGTTGGCTGATAGAATATATTTTGTAAGAGATTATTTTTATATATTTTTTTATTTATTTTCTATCACTTTATGTAAGATTCCCTTCTTAGAATTTCTGTTACTGAGGTTAGCGAACACTGTTTGGCAAATGTGCCTTGTTCTTTGGTCATAGAATACAGTAATAATAAAGAGTTAAATATTGTGATCAATAATCTATTTCAGGAAAGACCTTTCACCTTCTATCGACACCTGTAGAGAGCCAAAGTGAAATCAGAGCTTCAACACAAAAAAACACAGTCTTAATCCCATTGTGTGTCAAGTTCACTATTAGGGCTGGGTCCAAAAATCCATTTGATCGATTTTAGTTTAACTTTTATGCGTCGAAATATGTTCCACCAGAAACTGAATTTGAATCATTTATATTTTAATTTCAATTGCTAAACTTGAATATTTGCTTTAAAAAACTGAATTTGAATCACATAATTTGAATTTGTATTGTTTAATTTGAATTGTTGCATTAATAAACTAAATCTGAATGGTATAATTTGAAATTGAATTCATTAGTTTGGAACTAAAGTCTAATAAACTTGAAACTGAATGTAAGATTATGAAGTTTAATTCAGTTTCTCAGAAAACACATTTGATCCTCACTGAAAATTCAACTCTATATTTTTTCTAATTCAGTTCTCAAAATTCAAATTCAACTCAATATATTTTTAAATTCAGATCTCAAAATTCAGTATCTGCAAATATGCTCAAAGCACACATCATCCTTTCACTTGTCATAGCTTCTCTTTTGGTCCATTTTTCGAATTATCAAAAGACAAAGCTTGTGGAAATAAAATAAAACAAAGTCTGCTTGATGGTTGGTGAACAGAATGCAGAACCAGAATGCAAGTGTAGTCCACCAATCAGCGTTCTCCAGCACACAGCCCCGCCCTTCAAGAATTCCAGGTAATCTGAAAAGTACTATCTCCCTTCGAGGAACTTTTTTGGGAAAGTTTGGGGGCGAGGACAGATTTTTACTTGGGTAATTTGGGTGGAAATGCACCAAGGTTTTTCAAAGTTCTGGATAATGCTAAAAGTTCCTGCAGTAGAAGGGGACCTATTGACTCCATTTATACATATATAGAGAATCCACGTACCATACTGAAGACATTCCCATGAGACCCCACCAAGACCTACTGCCACCCCATGTAAAATTTTCTACATCTGCCACTGGATATCGGATTGAATTGAATCAAATCGTGATTAACCAATTCAGAACCTTATAAAATCAAAATCCAATTGATCAAGGAAATTGGCCATGATACCCAGCCCTGTTCACTATGTTACGTTGCATTCCAGAGTGCTGGGAGGTAGAAGATATCTCACCTGGGATTAACTACATCCCACCTCAGAGTATTCCAGAAGATCCATGTTGAACATAAACACCAAATATGCAGATCGCAGATCTAAGCTCCTATTTGCTTTGTTACTGAAGAGGCATTTTGACTGTCGACAGTCAGTGTTCTCATTTACGCAAACCAGATGGAAGAGGCAAACCAATGGCTGAGCTAATTATACATTGTGACTTTTTTTTTTCATTGTGAAATTGCACACTGTGCGCTGCCATTGTTGTATTGACGTCATGTTGTATTTCGCAGTAAATTTGGGGTACTTTGATCTGGACCCACTTTTCAGCCAAGACCTTTGGCTTTGACAAACATTCCAATGCATTTTGCAGAGTTGGATGTCGGAAACTTCCCACCTACCAGCACTTTGGAATACAGCATTAGCATGAGTGTTAGCTTAGCAAGTGTCACTCATCACCACTTGGCAAATAAGAAAGTAAGGCTTCAAGATAGCTCAGAAATCAAAGCGGCTATAGTTTTAAACACTGTAAAAATAGATTTATGTTATGGAAATCAGGGAGTTTTTGAGCCTGGGACATACAGTCTTGGAAAAATGATATTCCACCCTATGTTTTGTTCAACATCTTGTTCATTTTAATGCCTGGTACAACTAAAGGTACATTTGTTTGAACAAATATGATGATAAATACAAAAATATCTCACAGTAGTTTAATTTCAGAGCTCCATTTTCCACGGTTTGATAGATAACCAAAACTACTTCAGTTCTTGATCAATAGCTATGGCACTGTACTGACAAAAACAATGCTTTTAGACATTCCATAACCATTGTTTTTGATGATTTTTGATGGTCTAATCATTTTTTCTGTGATTGTATGTGGTGATTAGAAAAGTAGCAGTGAGCTTTAGCAGTGCTTTGAGATAGCTCTGAAAATGAAAGTTGATTTTTATTGTTGATGTTGGATGATAGGAGAATTAACCTAGCATACAAAATTTTTTATAGTGAGGGAAACCACAAGACTTAGAAAACATGTAAACTCCATGCAGAAAAGTCCCTAAATGGGACTTCAACTGTGAATTTTCCATCTGTAAGGCAACAGTCCTAACCACTGCAGCTAACATACCTTGACTTTCTGTGATTTACTGTGAGTTCTTGCTAAGAAATCAGTCTCCATCTAGATTATTGGGCATGGTCCTTGTTTTAGTCACACAAGCCATAAATAATTGAACTTTTGCCTCAGAGAATAAGCTCCAGGCTGTGCTGGGTTGTCAAACTAACACACATTGACAAACTAGCATTACATAGTTCTGGTCACTATGGCAGAACTTAAAACCATTTCTGCTTTAAAGCCCCAAATGGGTAACAGCGGCTACATTTACTAATGTTAACATGTCGTAGAGTATTTATCCATTGAATCAAATGTGTCCTGTCAGTCGTTATTAGCTCAAGGTTTTTTTTAGGGTAAATTTGTTTACCACTAACTACTAGTTACAGGAAAGTTATACTTTTTCCATTTCTAAAGTCACTTACCGTAATTCAGTTAACTCTTTCCCCCATGAAGACAATATTTGACACCCCCCTGTACCCTTATGAGTTTTGTCACCTCTGTTATGTCACTAAAGATGTGATTTGACAACCATTAAAACAGGTTCCATTTTTTAAATGTAACAGAGGCTGTGATAGGTGGAGGTGACCACAACCCATCCTAAGCCAACTAATAGGATTAAATAATACATTTTCACTGCTTTTTCCTGAAGTTTGCCAAAGTAGTGATGATTGTAGCCACTGGAAAAAGAAACAACACACCTGAAAAATGGGTTGTTCCTAGTAGATGTCCAAGGGGGAAAGAGTTAAGTAACAACAACATATTTCAGTACAGGGTAACAGATCCTTAAAAGTGACGGTTTCACTTAAGCTCTCAAACTGTATCCACAGACATGCAGGTTTGTTTGGTCTTTTTTTTTTTTTGGTTGCATTTTTTAAGCCTCTTAAGCCTGGGTATTATCTTAGATATTTGTTGATAATACTTAATCAGTAATTATGGTTAATAAAGAATAAGGCAAGCATCATAAAAACAAGAAATATGCAATAAAATAACCTTATTGAACACCTAATACATGCTTTGACAATTAAAAAAAATGCTAATACATCATTATTAAAGGTTGATATGCAGACTTAAATCCGAAACTCATGATTCAACAGCATGGAGGTAGTTTATACATTAAACTATAAATAGATTTTCTGTTTAAGTGCCAGTCAGTTCAGATTTGAAGTCCTCAGAAATGTGCTCTTGTATGTGATTAAACTGAGAAGATTGTTTCACCCAGTGGTCTGACATCAGAATCTATCATTGCCCCATTTTCTGTAAACAACACCCTGCTTTTTCATTCTCTTAGTTAATAAATGGAGCAGAAAAGCATCTATCTTTATCTGTTTATTCCTTTTTTTTTTCCGGCGGAGTGAGGTAGGTGTGATTGAGGCTTGTGTTGCTCCTCGATGAGCAGTGGGAGTTTGGAGCTGGCGGCTGATGGATTACTCTGACATCTGCTTCATTCACTCCTCAGCAGCGTTGCTACAACAACCACACTGTGCCCCCCAAAAATGCTCCCCATCTCATCGAGAGGCCAGACTGCCCATTAACGAAATGGTAACCATGCAAAACCCAGATAAAATTTGGACGCTATTTATTTTGTGGAAATGGCAAATGGGAAGAAAGCAGGAAAGGGGCTTTACAATGACCAGGGGATGATGTCAAGAAGGATTTCAGTCTGAGCAATAGAAAAGGTCTTAACTCCCTGGAATAATCGACACAACAAAACATTCCTGGGCTAAACTTTGCCTCAATAGAGTGACGCTTTCAAAAGGCAGCTGGCCAAACAGCCTGGGTTGGAGTAACACCGAGACTCTGTCACTGAGAGTCACAACATTATCTGAGTGTCCCACAGAGCTGGTCCATACAGGCTCCGACTCTGAGGATACGGTCCACGGAAATCTGAGAAATACATGATGAAACCACAGTGGAGAGCCCTGGAAGACGCGATGAGTTTACTTAAAAAACTGAGAAAAGTGGTTGACTTAAAAAATTATGTAATGATTAATGATTTTTTTTTTTTTTAAAAGTACATTTAACTTAAAATCTTTTGTAATATCAATTGCTTTGCATAGTTATTAGACATAAAAAATTAAGGTCAATACACAAAATTCCAAGTTGATTTAACTAAAAATATTCAGTAATAACTATGCGAAGCAGTTTATATTACCAAAGGTTTTGTTAAATGTACTTAAAACTTTATTTAATCTTTTTTTTACGGCAAGCACTCTTCTTAGTTTTTTAAAGTAAACTCAACTGTCTAAGCTTACAGTCTCCCCCACTGAAAAAAGTACAAGTCAGCTAGCTAAAAAAAATGTCTGTGGAACAGGTGGACAATAAAATGAAACTGCCATAGTCAGTGCATTTGCTGGAGGGAATGGATAGTGAATTCAATTTCCAATAATTTAGTGTTAGTTTTAAATCACTAAAGTGAAAAGAAGGGAAGTGATTGACGATAAACAACTTTTATACGTTACAATAGCAACCAGAAGTCACACAACCTAAATTTGTCATATGTGAAGGGACTTGTACATAGATGTTACATGTTAAATGTTGGTTTGATCAGATGAACATTGTTGATATTACATCCATTTAAAATGTCATCAAACTGAGTTTACTGACCCCAGATATATACTTTTTAAGTATATTTGACAGCTGTGCTCTGCACAATGTATTTCTATTGATTTCTCATTAGATTGGCTTTTACATAAATAGCTGCGTGTACATGAACAAAATGTGCAGTTTACATTCAGGAGACCACAGTAGACTGTAGTTATTAAAGTACAATGAAACCCATGAATCAGAATACACAGGACAATTAACTGCAGTGGGTTGGCTGTAATTAGTTTGATTCCAGTTTTTTAATGCGTTCCAGAGACAACAGTCCTTCGAAGAGAAAGATGGTTTTGCTAATTTGTATCTGCTTTGTTGTTTTAAAGTCACAATGATTAAAGTCACAGTTTTCATGTTTTGTTTTTTTCACCGCATTGATTGTACGAGAAGGTTTGGTTTCGTGCAGATGATGATGGTGGAAATCATACTGTCATACATGAAAAATGAGTGAAGATCATAGCGTGTGAATACACAACTAGTGCAGGGGCGGATCTACAGGGGGGCAAGGAGGGGCATTGTTTCCAAAAGCCTCTGAAAGTATTGAAATACCAAAGTAATAATCCTACATTTATTTCATTCAGTGTCCTGACTGTTTTTTTTTTGTTTGTTTGTTTTGTTTTTTGTGGCGTTATATGCACAAATGCTGAAAATAGTCCTATCTCCCAATGTTAAAGAATCATTTAAAAAAAAATCCTGGATCCAGGCGGTGATCCAGATCACTCCCAAAATCTAATAAATTATTCCTTGTGTCATTTCCATCATGTCCTGAAAATTTCCTAAAAATATGTCCAGGAATTTTTGCGCAAAGTTGCTAACTGACAGACAAACAGACAGACACAAACATATAGACAGATGTATGGAGCAGACTGCCCTGGTACCTGGCCCCTCCCCCTGTTGCACACACACACACACACACACACACACACACACACACACACACACACACACACACACACACACACACACAC